>JAPKLX010000071.1:386639-400709 GCA_026898415.1 Leonotis leonurus | reverse complement strand
ATCTTTTATTGTGCTACCCTTTTGGGGGGTCAGGATAAAATGGTATCTTTTAGGGGGTTTTATGGTAGAGGTTAAAGGCAGAGCAGGACGAGAAGATGTTCTGATTCTAGGGCGGGATTTTTTGGAAAGATTCAAGCCCTGGAAACCGATGGACCAAGGGATGATGATTACGATAGAAGAAAGAAGACTCTTAATCGTATGACAAGTCCTTTCTCGATATACATTCCACTGGGAGTGTTATATGAAAAATATAAGGCAGAGTACTTCTCGGCCTATATTGATTCAGGTGCAGGCATATGCACAGCAAGAAGGGGAATTTTCCCAGAAGAAGTTGAGGATATTTTACCTCAAATTGCTGGCCGAGATTTCTCTAAAAGAGTTTTACTCTTATCCAAAGGAGTAAAAGAAGTGGAAATATTAATTGGAGGAGCGGGACAAACACCTTGGTATAAGGTTAAAACTCCACCGATGTATTTTCATGATACGGGAGCTGATGTTCTGTTAGGAAATAATTTCCTACAGATGTTCAAACGATACACGCAGGACAATGAGCAAAGAAGATTAGTGTTCACAACCAATTGTGAGCATAAAATCATTGTTCAAAGGCTGAGGAAGGCGTTTGATCGACAGATTCCCGTAGCCTTTCGCAGCAAGCGTGGTGATATGAATGATGAAGGCAAACTTCGTCATCCAAAAATGAAGGATCAAAGAAGATTTAGCGAAGCAGTGCTTAGCTGCATCCGGGAGGATGATCTTCAAGAGGAGGAAATCCAGATCCTTAGAGCAGCTTTGATTTCTAACAAAGAAATTAGGGTTGAAATGCAGGTGTCCCTTGCCGATGTCAAAAGGAAGATCTCGAGATGCTACAATGAGAATCCTTTGGCCTGGTGGGACAAGAACCAACTCAAAGCAACCTTAAAGGTGAAGCCGGAAAAGGTGCACGAGTTTGTAAGGTTTAGACCAATCCTAATGAACTTGACTGATCAGAAGGATATGAGTATTATTATCAAGGAACATCTTGATATGAAGTTGATTGAGCCAGCTAGTTCACCTTACAGTAGCCCTGGGTTTCTGGTAAGGAATCATGGTGAGATCAAGCGAGGTAAACCTAGACTTGTCATTAATTACAAAGGGATTAATGATATTCTAGAGTTTGATGGATATTTTATTCCAAGTAGAGATCACCTTATTAACTGCATACGCAATGCTAAGGTCTTCTCAAAGTTTGATTGCAAGTCAGGTTTCTACCAGATTCGCATGGAGGAAGAGAGCAAGAGACTTACAGCTTTCTCAACACCACAAGGGCATTTCGTTTGGAACGTAATGCCAATGGGGTTAGCTAATGCTCCCCAGATTTTCCAGAGAAAGATGGATAATCTTTTTAAGGATTATTTTTATTTTATGTTTGTCTATATTGATGATATTCTTATAACATCAAAAGATATGGATAAACATATCAAACATCTTGAATTATTCGCAGATGTTTGTTATAAAGAAGGATTAGTGCTTTCAGAGAAGAAGGCAGTAATTGCGACCCAAAAAATGGAGTTTTTGGGAATAGAGATCGATGAGTCTGGAATAACTTTGCAAGATCATATTGTGCAGAAGGTCCAGGATTTTCCAGAAACATTAAAAGAGAAGAAACAACTTTAGAGTTTTCTGGGAGTTGTTAATTTCGCAGGAATGTTTATTAAAGATCTTGCGAAACACAGGAAGGTCTTTAGTAATCTACTAAAGAAAGATGTTCCGTTTATATGGACGGAAGAACATCGACAGGGAATGAAAAAGCTAAAGGAGGAATGTAAAGATCTCCCAAAGCTTTCTATTCCACAGGATGAGGATGATCTGATCCTCTATACAAATGCGAGCGATCATTGGTGGGCAGCAGTCCTCATGAAGATCACTCCTTATGGAGAAGAACCTTGCAGATATTGTAGTGGTTTATTCTCAGAAAATGAGGTCATCAGATGGCATATCAACGAGAAGGAATTCTTTGCAGTAGTAAAGGCTTTTAAAAAATGGCCTTTATTTTTATTAGCAAAGAAATTTACTTTAAAAGTTGATAATACACAGGTTAAAGCTTTCCTAAGAAATAACATAGCATCAAAACCTGAAAATGCTAGGTTACTTAGATGGCAAGCTTTATGTCAATATTATATTTATGATATTGTCATGTTAAAATCTCATGAAAATATTCTTGCAGATTTTTTGACAAGAGATGGAGCCAGCTGAGGTTAGATCCATCATGCTAGCCCAAAAGCATCTCCGAGAAAATTTGGAAATGCTCTTGGAGGAATGGGACGAGTGCGTTCTCCATGCCGATCAAATGGGGAAGATGCAAGCTACCGATAAGACGAAAGTCTCTGGTAGGATAAGAGCCAGTATGCTGACCAGTACTCAGTTATGGTCGGCTTTGGAAAAGCCAATCCTGCGGGCTTCCAGAAAACCTCTGGAGATAGCAGAGTTTCGTGTTCCGGCACCTAAACCGGTAGATAGGGATTCAAATACCCCTCTAGCAAGTTCTAAGTCAGTGGAGTCTGAACCACTGGCCCAAGAAAAAGATGATTCTAAGGCCTCACCGCCTGAAACATCATGTCAACCCTCCACCTCTGGGGAAAAAGAGGGAGAGATTAGTCTCAGGCCCATGACAGGCAAATCTGAGGCTAATACTAATTCGATTATTTTCTCCTCTGCTGAACAGGTTTATCAGGCAAACTGGGAGAAATTACTCACAAGGATGGGTATTAATCCAAGCACTACTAGGATTGATACCTCGGGGAAATATCCGAGGGTTTGGATGATGCTCGGATCAAAACCCCATGAAGTCAAACAGTGGTATGAATTTGGGGCACTCGCCTCAGTTTATACTATGTCCCCATCGTTTCCGGAGATAAAGGGTTTACCCCGATGGATCCAGGAAGCAGTACATGATACTTGGGCAAATAACGAACAACTTTGCCGAGGAGATACCTTGGAGCTGTATTTCATCAGTGCAGCCCCAGAACCAGCAGGGAAGGGGAATCATGAAGCCTTTCATTACATAAGGCTTCGAAGACCCCGAATGGATGCCTTTAATCAAATTAAGGCACCAACGAATGATGTTCCAATGATCGCCTCAATCTCAGATGATCAAATCACTACCAGGCGAGCATGGGGATTATGGGTCTGTCTCACAGAGATGGACAAAGTCAAGTTTCCATTCAAGTTCTTTCAGAACTCAGCAAATGGATCATTCCTGTTAAATACTATGACAGGGAAAACAACCAAGTTCGCAGAAGACGCGTTCGAACGGAAAAGAACTCTTCTGTGGGAAAACAAGATGGCGATGAGTAAAGAGACTCATCGTAAATTCTGCAATATGGCTCATGTTGGCCACTGGGAGTCCAGGATATGTTCGGATTGTCCGGTCCAGCGTGAACCTGAGTTCGGAAAGGGCTTCTTACCCAAACCAGATAAGAAGAAGTTCCGAGCCCAAGAGTATGAGGAGACGAAGACTCCTCCAAAAGGAAAAGGCCTAAGAGGCCCTCCAAAAAAGACAGATGACCGACAGAAATAAAAAGGCCATGTGAAGATAAAGCAGGAGATGCTTTCGGTAAAAGAAAGCATCTGATAAAGCAGCACCCACCAAAAAGAAAACGACAATGGTGGGTGGAAGAAAAGGACGTTCCACCATAAAAAGTATCGTCGGTGGAATAAAAGATGGACCACTAATTCAAAGAAGGGGTCCAGCCACTGAGAGATGTTTGTGTCGGCAGCATTATCCGGACCTAGCTTCACGTGAAGAAGCATTATTGACGGATAAAGCATCCGAGACAATTATTGAAGGAGGGAGGAGTCTTCCAACCTCCTATATAAACAAGCCATTGGGGAGAGTAGAGGGGATCGGAAAATTCTCCTACTTCTCTCCAACAATAAACATTGTAATCTTTCCTCTTTCTAGTTTATGATAGTAGTTCTCGCTACCATAGGTAGCTAAACAAGTTAGTCTCCTCCCTAAAGGAGATTAAATTAGTATGTAATATATATTTATAATTCCTTAATAAGATTTGGGCTTTTGTTCATCCTCTTTCTGAATTTATATTTTCCTTATTTTTACCAACCAAATACTTATACGCCCCGGGTAGGAAACGAACGAGGGCTGTGCTGTGAGCTGTTGAAGGAATCTGCGTCTGGAAACCATAAGGTGTTCCTGGTGGTTGGACGTGGTCCCTAAAACTTCCGGTGGATACGACCCGACAGCTTATCGGTCAAAGAAGGTACGAAAGTTGGTATTAATATAGAATTTATTTATACGGAAGAGTGATGGGCCTGATAATTTTTGTTTGAAATTAGACATTAAAAAGGGTTTTATTTGGGATAAATGAGAAAAGGGTATAATAGTTCAAGACACATAATTTGGGCACTTTTGGTACATATTTACACAAAAGGATAGTTTGCATCCTTAAGTTAGAAAATGGGGCAATTTGCACAATTAACTCTATATTTATTAACTAAATTGTAAAAAAAATTAAAATTTATTAGAAGTATATGAAGTTTGGGATAATTAAATTTAAATATGAGTA
This sequence comes from Leonotis leonurus, assembly GCA_026898415.1. Classification (NCBI taxonomy): domain Eukaryota; kingdom Viridiplantae; phylum Streptophyta; class Magnoliopsida; order Lamiales; family Lamiaceae; genus Leonotis; species Leonotis leonurus. The sequence goes on along the minus strand of JAPKLX010000071.1, from coordinate 396,147 downwards.
GTAATAATTGGAAAACTCAAGCCTTTTCCATTGTTTTTATTTCTATTTTTATATTTTATGCAGGATCTAGGAAAATCTAGCATCTGGTAATTATTGAAGCCTTTCTGGTTATGTACTGATCTCTTCTTACACACAATTTCCCTTCACTTGTCGACTCCCTCCCCCGTTGCAACCTGCAATTTCAGTGAAGACCTCTATCTCAGTCATGGCATGTGCTGTTTCGCTGAGAGCTATCTTCGCCCATCGCATCTTTCACTCTCTTTCTCCATCTTCATCGCCACACCGTAAATCCCAATTATTATGTTCTTCACTCACCGCTGTAAGTTATTTTCATGCTCCATTATATGTTTATGCCCCATTGTTATTGATCGTTTTTCTTCCACTTATTTGTTTATTCACTGGTATTAGATGCTTTTTGGTGGGTTTTAGTTGAATTCATAATTCAAATTATAAATTTCTCACAGTGAGTCTATGTAGTGAGAGCTGAAGAATGTTATCTTCCTTTTTTTTTTTATTGTTTATCATACATTTTCTCCATGGAGAGATACAGAGTTCACAGTTCTAGGTCAGTGCATGGTGATTTTACAAGTTGTGCTAAATGTTTTGGATTTAGGGTTTTCCATGCTGAGTACGTTTATTTAATTTGATTGAATGATAATCATTTATGAGTATCTATGACTACTGTGCAATTTAGCTTCTATAACTTACTGAATTGAATCTAGCTGGAAGGATACACTTTCTACAATTTAGCTATCATACATTGTCTAAGAATAACTGGAAGTTGTTTCCCTATTATTTGCAGTCTTAGTCTCGACGTCTTGTACAGCTGCAACATAATTATTTATGTTTTTCACTCTGCTTATGCTTATAGTATTTTTCATTTTTTTAAATGTCCATTTTTCATTTTCAAGTGTCGTCAACAGATCGGATGAAATTCCCGTGCATCTTCTTTATACGTCTGTTTATTTATTTATTTTACCTGGTTGCAGAAGAGATCACTTCACTCATGGTCTGTTTCTTCCCATTTGGGAAATAAAATTCCAAGATCCATATCTTGTTGCATGTCTTCAGCAGCAGTTGCATCACAAGCTACATTCTCTGGGAAATCCTTGTCTATCAGTGATCCTGTTGTTTCAGTTGACTGGCTCCATGCGCACCTACGGGACCCTAATCTGAAGGTTTCCACTTACTTTTGTCTAACTGGTCTAAATAATAGTAATATTGATTAATTCATCTTTTAAAAATGGCGGATATATGTTTTTCTCCTTGGTCTTGTTACAAGTTGAGGTTCTCAATATTTGAGGAAAATACTACATTCATTATGCCCAGTAGCACACTGTTCCTCTCTATGAGTAGATGTCGCATTTTCTCCATTAGAAGTTTGTATAGTGAGGAAAATGGTATCAGTTGACCCAAACAATTTTTTATTTTCCCAGTTTCCACTCAATTTACTCTACTTAGGTTGGATAATGTAAGCCCTTCATGTCGTGGGTATCTGTGGATGATAGTTCTGGCTCCAACCCCTCCAGTTACTGCTTTAAATTGGTTATAAAGTTTAGCTGGTAAGTGTTCATTGTTTCCTTCTCCCAGACCTTCCTCTCCTCATCCAAATTCCCCATACAAACTCATGTTGTTCCCAGTGCCTTGTCTAATTCTAAACTCAATCCTGACACCTACACAAGGATTTGCTCTGTTGGAAAAGTTTTATCTTCCTTGGATTTACTTCAGTTTAACTATTTAAGCTCTAAGCATTCTCCAGGTTATTTGGCAGATTGAGAAAATACTAATCAGAAATATGAAATTAGTTTCACTAACATGTTGTTTGTAACTTTTCGTTTACCATTATCTTATTATCAAAAACTATAAAAGAAGATAAGCTTGAGATAAAAACAGTACCTACTTGAGATGGCTGCTATTGTATTCTTAGTAGATATTCAGAATCCTTGTTTGGGTATAGCTTTCTTTTTGTGGCATAAATATGATCTCGGAACCCAAAGTTATCCACAATAGCTCAGTGACTTGCTGAGATGCTACCTTTAAATATTACATTCAATTTTTCTTGGGGACAGTTAGATGTATCTTCGAGGATCATTGGATTTTACATGAGAAACCACACATACATATTTGATAATTAAGTTAAGTGCGATGTTATATATTGGTGGTTGTTTCAGGTGCTGGATGGATCCTGGTACATGCCTAATGAAAAGAGAAATCCTCTTGAAGAGTACCAGGTAGACTGTCAGAATAAAATGATTCCTACAGGATTTCTTGCTTTTGAGAAGGGTTTTGACTCTTTTGATTGTGTTTGTCATTCGTGTTAAAGTTATTGTACCTTTTGAATTAATAAATTTTCATATTAGTTCTCCTTTACTCTAACACATTTCTTTTGACAGGTTGCACATATTCCAGGTGCACTTTTCTTTGATGTCGATGGCATAGCAGATCGAACAACTAATGTAAGAGACTATCCTTGCCAAATACAAGTTAATAGATGGAAACCTTCATGATCATGTATTAAGAATTTTAGATAGACCACTTTTGAACAGATTGACCAGTCATGTTTGTTGTTCTTCATTTCGATTTTGTTGTGTCATATATATGATGAATCCATGGTTCTTCACAATTTATCTAAAGACATTCTTCATAAATGGTGTCCATAGTTGCCACATATGTTGCCATCAGAAGAAGCCTTTGCTGCTGCTGTTTCTGCACTAGGCATTGAGAATAAAGATGGGTTGGTTGTTTATGATGGAAAGGGGATCTTTAGTGCTGCTCGTATTTGGTGGTGAGTTGTAGTATTTGATATACAAAGGATGTTTCACTTTGCCACATTTTTATCTCCAATACACTATTTACTCTCTGGTTTCATTCAATAAACAGGATGTTTCGAGTATTTGGGCACGACAGGATTTGGGTTTTGGATGGAGGGCTGCCAAGGTGGCGTGATGCAGGCTTTGATGTTGAATCTAGTGCATCAAGTGATACTATCTTGAAAGCTAGTGCAGCTAGTGAGGCAATAGAAAGAGTCTATAAAGGACAAAGGGTTAGTTTGCTTTATCGGTTGACTTGTACTTCACCTGATTTTCCCCCAAAGTCCTGACTTCCACACAAGTTCCTCTTATACCTTTTAGATTATGTTGTTCAATATTGGTATCTGTTTTTCTTCTACACGTTCCTTGTGCCTGTGGTTATTATATGCAATTGATCTTTGCAGGTTGGACCATTCACTTTCCAGACCAATTTTCGGCCACATCTCCTTTGGTCACTTGAGCAGGTCTGTTTTTCCTAACATTGTTTAGCTACAGTTTTCCGACTATTACGTTAAGAGTTAAGGTAGTCTGACAAAATCTTAACTGGAACAGAAAAAATATCTCAAATAAGGTTCACAGGAAAATCCTGCCACAGCCAGCTGTTCCAATTCTACAATGAATCCCAAAATGAAACACTTACCTTTGGAAAACCTATTCAGAATCTGCTAAATGCACACCCATGCAACATGGTCTAGTTAAAAACTTACAACTGTTAGAAAATAACTAAATAACGATTCAGGAATAAAACACATAATAAAAATTCCAACTCTCTGCTCTGAGGCTTGCCCACACTGTCTCTCTGTTGTTCAAGGGTTGTTCTGCATGTTGCTATCATATTATTGAATTGTTGCATTTCTTTGCTAGCTCTTACTATTTCCCCAGCAAGTTGATTCATTCAGATTGTTCAGGCCAGCTTTGTAATTATGTATGGAAAGGAATACAAATACAAGTAAAACAAACATTTGATTCAAACTGTGTAGAACATACTATTTTGTGCTTATTCTCTGTATCGCCATGATTAATATTATATTGGTGTGGTGTGGACTCAAGTTGTTTTCATTAGACACTCTGTGGTTTTGTTTGTTTAAAGCAATTTAATAGTCGCATATTGATTTATAATTCATGTGTTCTTTGCAGGTTCAGAAAAATATTCAGGAACAAACACATCAGCTTGTAGATGCTCGTTCAAAAGATAGGTACAGTAGTTAGAAGACATTGTTTTCTTAGATGGAGGATTGAATTTATATTGTTGATCCAAATTTGATATGCCGGGTATCTAATTTTTGCTCAGAAACGTTGTTTTTATTGCACTCCGACCCATGCCTGTGTGTAGGGCTTATTGATTAGAGATTGTTTGTCAGTATAATGCATTTAATCTTGGCAAAATAAGTAAAATACCTCTCCACATCCTCTTGCTGCAAAGAGGTCTACTAACATTCTACATCATCATTAGCTTATAGGAAATCATGAATCTCTTTCTCGTGATTAATGTGCCAATACATTAAAATTTATCCACAGATTTGATGGTGATGCACCAGAGCCTAGAAAGGGAATAAGAAGTGGTCATGTTCCAGGCAGCAATTGCATCCCCTTTTCCCAGGTATAAGAGTGTTGATCATGATTCTAGAAGCTTGTCCACAACAGTTATCTTTCTACCTGAGATTTGCAGAAAATAGAATTATGGAGAATACTTTAGTTATATTGCTAAAGCGAAGTTGCATAATGTATAAATCATATTTCTCAGTTCAATGGTTTACTCAATTTTCTTTTCAACTCAATGCCATGTTCTGCTTCATCTGGACATGCTTGTATGCTCCGCATGGACACAAAATTATAGCCATTCCATGCATTTTGCATGATTTAACTTTCCTCTGTAGTTATATAAGGGCACAAAGATATTGAATAGTTCTTTCGTGCTGTCTTGGGGTTTCTTACAGGTGCTGGATGGCTCTAAGAGTCTTTTACCTGCAGATGATCTTAAGGAAAGATTTGAGCAGGAAGGTTAGAAAATACTATTCTTGTGTATCTTTGGTTAACTGAAAATTTTACTGCAAGTGCATGTTTCAGTGGGGTGTGAAGAGAGTCTTGTCTCTTCTTTTTTGAAAGAGTTAATCTCCTGAATAATTGCCGTTTGCTATATTGAGCTCAATTTGATGCCATTTGTTATGTAAAGCAACAAATACCTTTGAATCATTAAGTCTCTCGAGGGATTTTCGCTCTAAGTATTCAAAATATTTTGCAGGTATTTTGTTGGACAAGCCTATAGTAACATCATGCGGTACTGGTGTAACTGCTTGTATTCTGGCATTGGTAACGCCCTATATCCTATCTCTGAAGAAAAGGAAACAGAAAGTTCCCTTTTCTATTCACAATCATCTTATCTTAAAAGAGAAAATGCAGTGAGCTGCCAATTTTCCCATTTTTGGCAAAGCATTTGGGAAAATTATTTCAGGCAACATTATAATGTCTGTAGAGGTTAAACACATACTGAATGAGATGCAAAAATATTTGCAGGGGCTTCACCGTTTAGGGAAGACTGACGTTCCAGTATATGATGGATCATGGACAGAATGGGGAGCAAATCCTGATACACCGGTCGCATCTACTACCCATACTACCCAAGACTAGATGCCTGGCTTATGCTGTCTATTAATAATGATTATAAAGAAACTAATAGATTGAAAAAAGAGGCAGTAGAACTTGAATCCTGGATTTTGTTTCTGAATGTCGGATAAATTTCCCTTTTGATTTCTCTTTGTACGTACGAGCACTGTAGAGGTTGGAAAGGGACTGGTACAGTTAATAGGTCTTGGTTTCTTTATGAAGGTGTGCTGGGGTGTGCTTATTTCTTCAAGAACTCGTTGGTAAATTTTAAATAATACTTCATGTAAATCTCAATGTAATGTTCATCGATCTAGTTCTCATTTATAAATCACAGTTCTCACTCAGTACATACTATGAATCAATTGATGGACATATCTTACATTAGATGTTGCAAGGAATTAATACCAATGAACTTTACATATGGCTCGACCTCTTATCTCATAATAATCACAGTCCAACCATTAGAAAAATACAAGAGCGGTCGATACTCATATATTGACTTTATGACCACCTGCAAGCTATTTCGAGTGAAGGAACACCCAATTAAAAATAAGATTTATTTCGAGATAATAATTTGATGTACATGGCAATTCCCACAATGGGACATACAAAAGAAATGTTATAAAATAAAATATCACCTCCAGTAAAGAAGAAAGAAAAAAGAAAAGCAAATGGGAGGGGGACCTGGTAAAGTAACGGTTGCATCTTGCATGAGTGGCGCCGCATTTTGTATTGAGTGTAATAATTCAACTTAGACACGTAAGCAGACAAGAGTAAGAGTCAGAACTTAACGCAACACAAGTACATCCACATATCTTCTTCTCCTTTCATCTAAATCTCTCTTATCTTCACTCCTCTCTTGCATGCATGCATGCATCTTATAATTATTTATCACTGTTTCCTTTCCATTACTCTTGTCTTTGTCTCTCTCTAATTAAGAAGTCTGTTAACCATGTCTGTAGACAGAAAGGAGGATGACGCTGCAGGAAACGCTCAACCCCATGATCACGTGGTATCTAAAGGGATATTAGAAGGTGATGGCGCTCAAGGAGGAGACGCCGCCATGAAAGCAGAAGGGATCAACGTTAACACCGTCAAGAAAATCGTGGAGAAAATCGAAGAAGATTCTTCTCCAACTCAAAACAAAACAGAGGAAAATGACAAGGAGAAGGGCGAGCCCTCTTGCGTGGCGAGTGAAGAAGGAACATTACTCCCAGGAGAAGATCTAAAGGAGCACGAGAAGAAGGCACTTATGGATCTCAGATCTAAAGTGGAAGAGGCCATCTTGACCAACAGATTGTTCAAAGGAGCCAAGAAGGAAGCCGACGAATCCAAGGAAAAACCAGAAGCCACCATAAAAGAAGATGCACCACACGTAGTAGACAAGGGGAAAGCAAAAGTGGAGGAGGAGGATGACGACAACGACTACAGAAAGGAAGGACAAGGCAAAGAAGAAGGAAAAGTGGACAAAGACATAAGCCTATGGGGAGTGCCATTACTCCCAAGCAAGGGAGACAAATCGACTGACGTGATTCTGGTGAAGTTCTTAAGGGCGAAAGATTTCAAGGCGAACGAGGCATACGATATGCTGAAGAGCAGTCTGGAGTGGAGGGAGGAGAACAAGATGGAGACAATCATGTCGGAAGATTTCGGACATGAGTATGACTCGGTGGGCTTCATGAAGGGATTAGATAGGGAAGGTCACCCGGTTTGCTACAACGTGTATGGGGTGTTTGCGAATGAGGAGATATACAATAAGACGTTCGGAAGTGAAGGAGGGAGAGAGAGGTTTCTGAGGTGGAGGCTGCAGCTGCTGGAGAAGGAAATCAGGAAGCTTGATTTCACACCAGGAGGAATTTCGACATTGCTGCAGGTTAACGACCTTAAAGACACACCTGGACTTTCTAGAAGGGATCTCCGCCACGCCACCAAACAAGCCGTCGCCATCCTTCAAGATAACTACCCTGAGTTCGTTTCCAGAAATGTGAGCTGAGTTTCATTTCTTTATTTAATTCAAAGTTGTGATGAGTTAGTTTAATTTATCTGGGTGAAAATTGATGTAGATATTCATAAATGTTCCATTCTGGTACTACGCATTCAATGCGCTTCTGTCGCCTTTCCTCACACAAACCACCAAAAGCAAATTCGTCTTCAGCCGCCCCTCCAGGGTTACTGAAACGCTTGTCAAGTAAGCACCATCCACTATTCATTGCTTTTCTTCTTAATTAATGAGTAATTAATAGTGCTACAAGAATGAATTAATGGTGCAGGTATATTGCTGCAGAGGAGATACCTATTGCCTATGGAGGACTACTAAGAGAAGATGATCCAGAGTTTTCGACCAAGGATGTTGCCTCTGAAGTCATTGTGAAAGCTGGAGCTTCAGAAACTGTAGAGATCCCTGCACCCGAGGTATATATACTAATACTACTACTACTACTGCTACTACTACTATATATATATATGTATTGATGATGGATGGAATGAAACATGCAGGTGGGGAGTAGATTGGTGTGGGATGTGACGATAGTAGGGTGGGATGTAACCTACAAGGAGGAATTCGTGCCGTCGGATGAAGCATCGTACACGATGATAGTGAAGAAGCAAAGAAAGATAAGCTGGCAAAATGAACCCATTCGAAACTCTTTCAAGAACAAGGAAGCTGGGAAGCTTGTCATCACGGTTGACAACAGCATGTTCAGAAAGAAGAAAATTCTCTACAGATACAGGATTCATCAACATGCATGATCGTTCATCCCTCTTCATCTTCATCTTCTTCTTCTTCTTCATCCATCATCGTCTTTTACATTCTTCAAGTTTAGGATAATTAAGAGCAGTTTCCTTGACAATGGTTTTGGGCTTATTCTTCAAGTTTAGATTTAGGTATCAATAGCTTATGATGCTAGGTAGAGGCAGAAGTACAGTCATCAGTACTTGTGCAATCCCTACCCTAAATAATTAATTAAGATTAGCTGCTAGAGGAAAACTGTAATTTATTTTGGTCTCATATGCAAGTTCAATTCGTATTTCCATTAATCCTAGCTTGACGGCTTTTAGTTTTTATTTTCTCACATAAACTTTTTTTAAATGATATACTCCATATATATATATGCGTATATATGAAATTATTAGTTGAATGTTGGGGACTAAATAGTATACACTGTATAGTTTTTTATTACTCATTTGGTTTCATTTAGTATAAACTCCATCACTTTTTCATCCTTTACACTGTTCTTATTTCACATGCACAAGAAAAAGAAACTATGTTTATTAATGAGAAAAACTATTGCTATGCAAAAACAGACCAAATTAGGTATATAAGGTGAAAATCGTTGTTTGCCGAAAAGAAAACCATTGTGCTGTGTATAACAGGCAATGCGTGGTTGGGGGTTATTTAAGGCTTTTCTTTTCCACACCAATTACAAATAAGGCTAACATTTGTGTATTTAAATTCATTGTGTCGGTCAAGTGTGTGTTGCACATAAGTTTAAGTGAGATTGCTACCACACCTGCTGGTAGTCACTAGTCACAACTTAATGTCACAATGTCACAATGTCACATTAGGCGTACAAGTTATTTTTATTTTTATATTATTGTTATTGTTTTATATTGAATAATATTAAATTTTATATTAATTAATAAATAACAGTCGGAAAGTGGTGATTAATAAATTTTTTATTAAAAAATTAATATTTATGTATGAGACATGTTATATCATTCGGCGTTCGCAGACGTATTAACATCGTCCGCGACAACGGATGAGTAATTTCGCAAGTTTCTAACGTAACTTTCAATCATCCCATACTCTGTACTTCCCCGTTCCTGTCCTCTCCCTAACATGATATTTAAAAATTCAACGTATTACCTATTAAAAAAACAACTAAAATGTTGGTATAAGCACACATATAGAACTTTCATAATAACTATGATTTTCATCTCTTAAATATCTAACAATAAGATCGTGTGGCCTAATGGATAAGGCGCTCGCCTCCGGAGCGGGAGATTGTGGGTTCGAGTCCCATCACGATCGTTTTTGTTTTTTGGGCATTCCATTGTTTTATTTATACTAACCGAAATATTGCAAAGTCGATTAT
>JAPKLX010000071.1:294650-386629 GCA_026898415.1 Leonotis leonurus | reverse complement strand
TCAATACTATGTAACATTATTTGTTGAATCATTTTATTTAGTTTCTTGACACAAATTATTAGAACATGGTTCTCAAAGTATTTACCAGAGGGAATGATAGAATATAGACTAACTTGTATAAACAAAAAAGGCAATAATCAGGGTCTATTACTTGATCCTGACACTCCCCTCAATCTCATTATTCTGCGTTCATATGGAAAACTTTATATCTTTTAGCCCCATTAACAATGACCCACTTTGACATCGGGAAACGATCATCACTCCCTCAATCTTCATCGGTGCCAAAGTATCGATCACCAAACTCGCCCATACCGGGAACAACACGGTAATCTTCATTCAACCCTATATCAATCTCAGACGTCACAATTTTGACTCGAGGGAAACATCTGCTCACCATATGCACTCCTTGAGGTGCCTAAAGAAGCACACTTCAATCATCACCCAAAAGCATGTCACTCAGCTGAAACCATCAAGCTGTCATTCAACTTACAGAAATGAGGTTAAGGAATATGATGTTGGCCTCCGGTACACCCTTCTTTATAATCAGTGAAATAGCTCCCACTGCCGTGTTTCCTGATCAACACAAAAACAAGTATATATGTGCATATTCTGAGAACACAGAACGATGATCACGAGCATAGTAGTGTATCGTCGATACAACTTACAATAGGCCGGCTCACCTGTGCCCAGAATGGGATCCAATAACAAGACGTGTCGATCTGAGATGTCTGTTGGCAATTTTTCGTAGATCAGCTGCAACAGATGTATATATATGTAACATGTCAACCTAAACAAAAAGATAAGGAAGTAAAATCACATCACTGAGAAGAGTGTGAACCTGTTGATCACTGTCTCCTTCTCTGTGGATGAGGATTTTACCAATTTTAATTCCTTTACAGCAAGCTCGTAAGGCGTTTTCCATGCTCTCACCACTGAAAATTTTGGAATTATTTCAAAAGCTAACTAAACCAACAAAAAAAAAGTGAGGTGAAGGAAGAGAAAAGAAGGAGTGAACATGTTTTTATCTTCTTTTCACCTTCTGATAACAGACACACCACATAATCTCTTGCAGAAGTCTACTCCACTGTATACAGATCCTGCATTTGCCAAATGCCGACAACACATTCTTATAAAGTTATAAGGATAATAGACAATGGTGGCTCACCTGTTGGAGTAATGACCTGCCTTTCTCTAAATGGGAGATGCCCAAGACCATGTTCAACAACCTAACCAATGGTGTAGCGTCGAATGAGCAAATCTTTAAGTAAGAAAGAAAGAAAAAGGGTTGTTCACAATTCCAGTCCAGAAGTAGTGAAGTACAAACACATACCAAGCGGATAAGCCGGTCAGCGTAGAAGATAAAATCATGTTTCTTGGTTTTAGAATCACGTATTATTGTGAGCATGCCGCGTATCTGGCAAGTCAGAATTGAAAGCACACAGAAAGGAACATATTTCAAGTGGTATACGAACGGAACAACGATTTATCTGGTTCACTGTGTAATAAAAGAAGGAGATGGAACTGATACCTGAAAAGTTGATTGAATGACAAATAAGTTAGGGTATATTTTACAAAGATCATGCTGACCAAGTTTGGTTCGTATGTGTTGGACAATTAAGTCGATGGCGACAGGATTGTCTCCTCCGCGAGGAATGATAATGTCTGCAAACTTTTTTGTTGGAAGAATGAAATCATCAAATGCAGGCTTCACGAATCTTACATACTGCATGCACATGAAACCCCTTGAATTAGTAAGAAACGCACGAAAACACGAGTCTAGAAATAAGAAACCGGATACGGTTACCTGATCAAGCACTGTCCCAACATCTCTACCCTTTTCTACCGTGTCACGCTTTATTCTCCTTGACAGACGAACATCAGCATCTGCACTGGAAATTTGATGTTATCAAAGGCATGATTCGAGTTTTTTCTTGTATTATACCTACTTGAAGTAAACAGTCATAACAAGAAAGGCTCTGGAAAGAGGAAAGAGTGGTGGATGAGATGGAAAAGAACCTGAATCTACAAATATCTTCATGTTCATCAAATCTCGGACACGAGGGTCGTGAAAGACAAGTATGCCTCCTAAAATAATTACGTCCGAGGGATTCACCTAATTAACGTGCATGAGTTAAATATATGAAATCAAGAAACGGTGGAATATGAAGTAGAACATAAAGAAACTTACTCTTCTGGCAGGGAGAACATCATTTTTAAAAGTCTTGAAATCATATTTCGGGACGTCTACTGCCCGACCATGCTTTAATTCCTCCAATACGCACAACAACTGCTCCGTATCGAATGCATCTGAATGAATACAGAAACTGGATGAGGTTGAAACTTTCTATTTGATGATAGTAGAGGCAATACATTCTAAATTAGATGAAACAAGACACATGTTAGGAGGGAGAAGTGGAATCGAAACATTTTAGGACTAAACAACCAAGATTCAACTCTAATAGAAAGATTGGGAATTCTGAGAGTTTGAAAGGATACTCACTAGGATGATCAAAATTGTATTCATTGACTTTCTTAAGTTGTTCTGATGTTAAATTGTGATAGAAGGAATCCTGCCAACATAATATAGAGAAATATATCAGCTAGGCTCGTATATCTATGTAAGAACTAACCAGATGCTGATTAAGAAAGTTCCATAACTTAAATCTGGGAAAGAAATCAAAGTACTTAGTTCTTGCATTATGTTGACAGATGAATGTACTTTTGCTGGAGCAACAGTGACAGATATACCTGGTTAACAAGTACGACACGCTGATCGTGAAGCTGTTCAATGATCATATCACAAACTGTAGTCTTGCCAGATGCTGCACCTCCAGCAACTCCTGGAGTTCAATATCTTCAAAATGATCAGCATGATGTAACTTATACGAAAAAAAGACAGTGAATCATGAAGGGGAGAAGAAGTTACATCTCAATGGATGCGTACTTGTTTTAACATTACCAAAACTAATGTATGCCAACTTCTAATTTGGGATCAGAGGTGGAGATAAAGAGTACCTATGACAAAGGGTTGCTTGTCATTTTTAGATGCAGCAGAAAGTTGCTCAACTTCTGAAACACTTTGACCACTATCTCCTGAATGAAATCCAGAGAAATGAACACCGGATACAGCTTCAATCAATTCTTCAACTGCTGTTAAACCCATTTCTCAAACTTGCATAACAAAATGGAACAATGTTAATTAGCCAAAATGGAAAGAAAAGTAAAAGAAAATTGCTAAAGTATGCGATTCTACTATGATTTCAAAACCTAAAAGACTAAGATCAGAACAACTTTTGCAAACAGCAAACTTTAATTTATTATGAACAGTCACAAATAAACTGTCTTTAGTTCAATATGACCAAGCTATATATCAATTAATTATCATACAAACATAGGTATAGTAAAAATATCCATTCAAGAAAATGAAAACAACGAATCAGAATTGCATGCTAGCTTCGATACGTTGTTTGAGCTGGGCAAACTATTTTTATTTGCACAAACCAACTGCAATTTGCCTGAGCACACATATTTTTATTCAAATGGAAAAGGCAAAGCAACCCAGATTTTCAAAATTCAAGATGGAACTAACAAGAGAAATGTAAAAAATTTCAAGAAAAATAAAGAAAATAATTGAAATATAGGTGAGAATCCAATCCTCCCGCAATATTTGAAAAGAGAAAAACGAATGAGCTCATATAACAGACTGTATAATGCAAATGAATGCTTACTACAGTTCGAGTTCTATGAAGTGGAACTTTGAGAAGTAGAAAATTTAATTTATTTCAGTTAAAATAGTAAACTGAATAATATCTAGGAATCTGCGGTCTTAAATTGGGACTGGATTTGCAGGAATCCAACGTGGGACATACTTTGATCCTCGGATGTATACATTACATATCAGCACTGACCACCAAGATTCTTCTTTTTCTTTATTATCTTTTTGTATTTTATGTCATGTCATATATAATATATTTTTTGTTTTTTATTCATCGTGAATGTGTTATAATTTGCTAACGCGGTATGGGCTCATTATACTCTCCTCTCTGTATTGTTGAAGATGCCCAAGTTTTTGCATCTGCTTCAAACTTCAAAGCCTATTCTAGTTAGAGCATCCCCACGGGGCAGTAGTGGGAACGTGGCAGCATTGAGAGTTTCTCGCTTCAGGTTTTCGGAGTCTCTATTTAATAATTATAGAATGATTGAATTTGAGAAAAATGATATTAATTAAATTTGTTAATTTAATTTTGTAATATAAAATAAATAAATAAAAAAACGAAAATTAAAATAAGAATTATAATAATTAAAACACAACATTCAATTTGAAATCGAAAGTACAATACATAAAATATAACATTAGAAATAAAAATTACAATAATTAAAATACAACATTAGAAATTAAAATTACAATAAAGATGGTTGAAAGATTGAAGAAATGATGAAGATGTGTGAAAATATGAGACTGAGATAGGGTATTTATAGATGAATTAAAGAATAAAAAAAAATTTGGGAACGCGGGAAATCGGGTGCCGCAGTGGTGAAACCCGGGTGGGTTTCCCGCGCCCAACGCCCGTCTCACGGGACAGCAACTGGCGCCCCAACCCCCCACCCGCAGCGGGAGTTTCCCCACCCCAGTAGCCGGCGCCCCTGCCCTTGGGCTGCCCGAGTTTCCCTCACCCGCCTGGGCTGCGCTGCGCGTGCTCTTAGTATTCATTTAATTTTTTGGACATAATGAACAAAACGATTTCATCATCTTTATTATACTCTCCTCTCTCTGCGAAACGTGTTCAGAATCTCAAACTCTGAAATTTCAGTCATCAATTCAATTCCCACCAAAATCCCAAGCTCCCCTCTCTTTCACCACTCCACCGTTCCATTCTTCAACCACATAAAAACCCCCTCACCACCTCACAAACTCTTCTTCTTCTTCTTCTTCAAGAACATAACGTTTCAAAGAATCCCCACAAAGAAAGTTGTTTTATCCGCCTCTCCTTCCGCTTCATCCGCAGTTTCCCTGCAACCTATCGAGAGTTACCTCCGAAGCTCCAAGAAATCGTCAAACTGTTTCAATCAGTTCAAGAACCGAAAGCTAAGTACGAACAGTTGTTGTTCTACGGTAGAAATCTGAACCCTCTGGGATCCAAGTACAAAACAAGTGAAAACAAGGTGCAAGGTTGCGTGTCGCAGGTTTGGGTCAGAGCGTATTTGGATGATGATAAAAATGTGATCTTTGAAGCAGATTCGGACTCGTTGCTAACGAAAGGGCTGGCTGCTTTGCTTGTTCAAGGCCTTTCGGGCCGGCCCGTGGAGGAGATTGTAAGGGTTTCGCCCGATTTTTCTATGCTTCTGGGCTTGCAGCAGAGCTTAACTCCATCGCGGAATAATGGGTTCTTGAATATGCTGAAATTGATACAAAAGAAGGCTTTGCAATTGTATGTTGAAGCTGAGAGAGGTGAAAGTCAGAGTTCCAAGTTGTCGGGAAATGGCGATGGTGGAAATGGTGGGGAGAGTGAGATAGTTAGTGAAGGTTGATGATATATCTTATGAGCACGGTGGCCATGCGGGAGTGGAGGGAGACGCATTTCAACGTGGAAGTGATTTCTGAAGAATTTGAAGGCAAGAGTTTGGTGAAAAGGCATAGAATGATTTACAGCTTGTTGCAAGATGAGTTGCAGAATGGACTACATGCCTTGTCTGTTGTCGCCAAGGCACCATCTGAAGTTGATGCTAAGTAATGATACCAACACATCTTTTCTCTGTTTTCTATTCACATACAATTTAATTACAGCTAATAAACTTGTACCTATTCTGTTATGCATAATATGGAAAGTTCCATATTAGATGGATATAAGTGGCTTCTTTTGATTATCTTGATGCATGTTTGGATTGGTTGATGATATTCAAGATCCATAGTTTTGCATCTGTCTTGTAAAGGACACCTGAAAATCAAGGGATATTTCAAAAGCACAAAGGTCTACTTACTTGCCTATGATTTGATTTGCCTGCAATGCATATCAAGATACTGTGAATTTCTGAGATCGATATTGATGAAGTGAGTATAGGTTGAAAACTTGAAAGCATTCTAAGATGGATTAAAATGTAATATGTGAGAGCAGAAGATTTGGTAAGACCACCTGCATGTTTTTCCTCTCCTCTATAAAGTAATGTGTATATATATCCTTAATTAAGAACAAGGAAGAAAAGTTCAGATAGTAAGTAGCTTAATTGAAAGTGTGAGAATACAAAAATGTTATAAGCAAAGGAATCAATACATGGTGGCAACATACAGAAACAATTAACTATTAAGGTGTATGCATGTGATAGGAAATTAGGAATAGCCCCAGCTTCAATTATTTCCTTTTTCCTTTTCCACACGAATAACAATTATATTTCTCCTCTCCTAACTTCTTCTTCTTGCCAAAGCCTCACCATTAACATCATAGCTTTCTTCACTTTGAGATTAATTAATTAGAAATTGTGCATCGAGTAATAAAATGTGTTTTTTCCGTTAAAATAAGTCAACTTTAGCGGAAGGGACGGAGTAATATATTAAAACAGCCTACATTATTGAATCCATATGTTTATATGTTTGATTAATACTCCTTCCCACTCAAATGTCTTAACAATTTTTTCTTAACATCTTCTTAAATATTCATATAGTACCCAACAATAACATGATAAATTGAATGGACGGGGAGTATAATTTAGCAACAATTTTTCACTTCTAATTTTAATTTATTCTTCCTTTTCTTCACATGTACTTAAATTGGAAGATATGGTATTTTGTACATTTACATTGTTGTTTTTAAAATTAGGCAATATCGGATGGACTATGTACATTTATAATCCGACACTCTTTCTCCTATTTGAATCCCTATTAGGAATGCTAATTTTGTTCGGTCCGACCTAATAAGCTCATTCAAATCCGACGAAAATGGGCCTCCCAAACACGTTATGGGCTGGGCTTTGACCTAAATATTAAGTCCGATGGGTAGACTTATGCTAGACATATTAAATAAATATATAAGTAAAATAATATAAATACTATTATTGTTATTAATAGAGAGTATTAAAAATTAAAAAGTCAAAAAAATAAAAATAAATATAGAAGCCCGACTCAAGCCCGTTCGAACCATGAGCTAGGCTTGGGCCTATTCATAAAACTGAGGCCAAGTCTGAGTATATGGAAACTCGACCCATTATCATTTATAACCCAAATTTTAAAAAAATCATGTAAATCTATAAAAGCATATTCCAAATTCCTGTTAAATATATGAAAATTTATATAAATTAATAAAAAAATTAAAACATTTTTTTAAAGTTCAAAAAATTTCAATAAAATACATGTAAATTTTTTTAAAGTTGCAATTCAATACACACCTATGAATCTATATTTCAACATCTTTAGATTTTCATACTAATTTCCAGATTTATGTGGATGCCCTTACTCTCAATCTAATTTCAGTCAAAACCGTTGCCGGATTTAGATTCGTCTTTCTTCTAATGGAGGGCACGTTCCTTCTGGTATCCAATTGCATAATAGGAGTATAATTCAGAGTTTGTTTGGAGTTCTTTGCTTGCTATTAGATCGTTAAAGACATATGTGATTCTAATGGCTGCGAAATAATTCAAGTGGATCTGGATTCGGACTGGTGTGCCTTTTGATTCCAATATAGGTTTGAATTCGAGTTCCTATATTTAATTGTTATGAAGAGAGAAGTGAATTGTGTTTGAAGAATAGAGTTTTAATTTTTGAATTATTAGTTAAGTTGTATCAACTATCGAAAGATTGGAGTTTTTGGACGAGCCTTGCTGTATTATGCAGTCATTACTACATTTTTTAGCTGAATTTTATTAGCTCGGAGGATTTTGTCTAAGATATCTTCTTATCAAATAAATCTAAATGCTAGAAATGGTTGTAGTTTATATGAGCTCATTTATGTTATAAGAAAATCTTCTCTCTCAAGGTTCTGACAGTTATTTCTGATGCTTATCTCATTCAGTTGACGAATTTCAAGTATAATAGTTGTTGTCCAATCACCATAAGTAGAGAATGATCCGAAGGTTCTTTTTTATGTTCCTTTTATAGATAAATGATTAATGTTTTCTTATGAAATCAAGCTTTTCATTAATTTTGAAGTGTTGCTTTGGGCAGGTATGGAGCGTAATAATAATGCATGAAATACCATGTTGAAGTGCTTAGAAGGAATCAAGCATTTATGTGCTTCCGTGCTTCAGTGTTGCGAAAGTGATAAGCAATCAAGGGGCCTAGAGGATCCTGAAATTCTTGCACGTGAAACAGTGTGTATGCTTCTCAACCCTTAATTCCTGACCTTAAACATGTCTATGTTATTTTAATATTGAAGGTCAAATTTTTATTCTGTTATAACTTATTATGCCACTATGCTTGTGTCAGTTATACCTGTAGCCACATTTTGGAAGTTTTAGTGCCTGTTTTTGTGTTTCCTAGATGCAATTAGATTGCTGGTTTTAGTTCCAAGCCAATTGCTATAATTTTTTTCAATCACGAGGAACCAAGGATGAAAAGCTGCCTTAGCTTCATGATTTTTCCATTTATGCAGTTAGTGTAAGTGAAATTGAAGCACTTTATGAACTTTTCAAGAAGATCAGCAGTGCTGTGATTGATGACGGGTTGATCAACAAGGTTAAACTCGAAGATGACTCGTATATGTTCTTTTCATATGAAGTATGACATGCTTTTGCAGATCACCATCCATAATACCTTCAATATTGTTTGCAGGAAGAATTTCAGCTGGCATTGTTCAAGACAAATAAAAAGGAGAGTTTGTTTGCAGATCGGGTACTCCAACTATTAACTGATATTGGCTATATACTTCCATCAAGTTTTCTAGTATAAGGCTTTGATGACATTTTTATCCTATTTTACAAATAATAAAGAGCTTCTAATTTCTTCTCATTTTGTGTAACTTTGTGATTAGGTGTTTGACTTGTTTGACACCAAACATAATGGAATACTTGACTTTGAGGAGTTCGCCCGTGCGCTCTCTGTGTTCCATCCTAATGCTCCTATTGATGATAAGATTGAATGTATGAAGTTTGTAGAATTCGGTTTCTTATCCCAGAATATGATTAATAAATCAAGCACCTTTCTTGCTCTCTTATCATTTTAACATATTCTCTCTTTCTCTCTTTGCAGTCTCTTTTCAATTGTATGATCTCAAGCGGCAAGGGTTCATCGAGAGACAAGAGGTAATACCTACAATCTGATAGTTATTGTGTTTATGTGAAAGAAACTTTGTTCCGCACTTCTACTTGATTTCCACTTGTAACTCATTAATCATTAGTTCATGTTTTGTTGGGAAACCTTTGAATTGCTTTTATCTTTGTATAGAGATGCGGTTTTTATTCATTTTTTTTAGATGAACCTGCATTTTTTTGGCCAAAACTTCGATTTTGTGGGAAATTCTGGAAATTGTTAAAGTTTGTGTTTTTATAACAAACTTTGGTAGATTACGAGAAAGACTGGAATTCATGTGAAGTTTGTGTTACACCAAATTAACACTTTTTATCTTTATATTACGATTCACCTTTCATGGTTCGAAGCTTTTTTCTGAAGTATCTGAAACTTTGCTTTTTGAGTGCATTGAAAATTGCTGTTTATTTAAAGTATCTACAAAATCTAAAGTCCTAATGTATCCGTATATCCATCATAATACTGTCAATATCTGATGAGTTTGGTGAGTGTGACCTCAAGAGTTTTGGCAGCATTCTCTTTTATTCAACTCTGTTGATACTTATACTTGATACATAATGGATATCACTGGTTTTGCTTATCTCTAAATCTGCAATTCTTTCATATCCTAATGCCTAGAGCCCAGAGATGAACTTCATTCAACATTTTTGCTTAACAGATGGCCAACTTTTTAGGGTTGTAGTTAATTTATTGGATGGCCTGATTACACATGCTACAATAGCTCTGCGCCCAATTCACTATGATGACTGCATTCATGTTATACATTGTTGAGATGAAAGATATCCCCATTTCATTTTTACTACAATATTCTTCTTTAAATGTTGAAAGTGTTTCTAGTATGCTTGATATTTAGCTGCCAATTTGCAGGTAAAGCAAATGGTGGTTGCTACTCTTGCTGAATCCGGTATGAACCTGTCTGATGAAGTTATTGAGAGCATCATTGACAAGGTTAATGGGAAACCCTATTCTTGTAATATAATTTTTTTTCCCTCTTCATGACTTATGCCTGAGTTTTCACCGAAATTTGTAATCTCATCGCTTGTTGTAATGAAATAATGATACTTGATATCTTTATTCTTAGGAAATGTATGTACATTACTTCACAGAATCCTCTGTTTCCTTTTCAGACTTTTGAGGAAGCCGACACAAAGCATGATGGTAAAATTGATAAAGAAGAGTGGAGAAATTTAGTCTTGCGGCATCCATCTCTTTTGAAAAATATGACACTTCAATATCTCAAGTAAGAACCTTATTCCATTACTCTAGTTATGTGGTCAGTAGGCTTCTGGATATGTTTAGAACGTAACAGCTATGATTAAATGTGAGCCATTGAGTGGTTTTTGGTGCCTTACCAAACATGGTAATTCATTTAGTATTATAAAAAAAAAAGTCAATCAATTATGCTACTTCTTAAAATTTAAACCTTGGAATCTGGATTGAACTTATCTGGAATATTGAGGGCCATATTTGTGTGCTTGGTTGCTTAAAATTGTTATTAGTTGTAATGTTGTCGGCTATTAGATAGATTATCCTCAGTTTGCTTGATTCTGTACTTGAACAGGGATATTACCACTACATTCCCAAGCTTCGTTTTCCATTCAAGAGTTGAAGATACCTGATCCATTCCATGAAGTTTCAGAGTTGTTGCTGTTGTTATATGTGTTAGTTTTGGCAGTTGAATTACAGAAGACGTTGGCAATCAGTTGATGGGAATAAGGACCGTAAATGGTTGATGTATCTCCAGATTAGCACATATTTATTTATTTATTTATTTTTAAAACAACCGATTAGCACGTATTTTTGCATATAAACAAAGTAGCTCTTTTCGTAGTGTTTGAGTTGATGTCCACCCTACCTAGTCATTTAATAACACTGTTCTTATAAGTTCTAAATCGGGGTATATTTTATACTAATTGAATATAAATACATAACATTATATAGCTGGAGTATTAGTAATTGAATCAGATTAGATTTATATTGTAAAGTTCATCTAATTGACATAAAATAAGAGTCATCATATTTAAAATTTCTAAAATTGTATACTAGTCTCTCCATTCACCAAAATAATTTGGATACCATTTTTATGAACATGAAATTGGTAAGTAAACCATTTTTTGGAGGCGGTGAAAGGAGGGAGTATTGAATTTTATAGTAGGATTTGAAAACGTAATCATATTGAATAGTGGTGCGTGTATGAAGTTGTAATTAAATAGGTAAAATTCGAGATTTTGAGGTGAAGGGGGTAAATTTCAGACTGGATTGTACAGAAATGGACAAAATTGTATGAAACGACACCCCATCGCGCCCGTCAACGTCGTCATGCTGCCACCCTCTTAATAATTCTGATCCAAAACTTGCCATCTGCGAACCATCGAAATCTTCTATTCCATCTGCTTAGGTTTGCACGTTATTTTCAAGATTTCTGCTCGTGCCCATTCGCTCAATCTACTCACACTTAAATCTCTACCCGCTTCAGCTTCAGCTTTCTTCTGATAGAGGTCACGCTTTTTCTGCTGTCCAATTGCATAATATAACTCAGAGTTTGTTTGGACTTCTTTGCTCGCTATTAGATCCGTTATGGTTGCGAAAGAGTTTAAGTGGATCTGGGTTCGGGTCGTGTGCCTTTTGATCCTATATATGTTCTTATTCGAGCTGTTATAGTTAGGTGTGTGGAAGAGAAATTGAATTTTGTTTGAAGAATTGAGTTTTAATTGATCAATTCTTAGTTGAGGTTTGTCAACTGTCGAAAGATTGGATTTTGTAGACGAGACTAGGCATATTATGTATTCCTTGCTGCATTTATGAGTTCATTTAATAGCTCAGAGGCTTGTTTTAAGCTAAATACATGTTAAGATTTCATGGAATGACTTTTAGCTTTTGTGTTGATTTATGTGTTATTGAATGTTCTTACTTTCAAGGTCTGACAATTATTTTCCGTGCTTGAACTCGTGCAGTTCTGCGAATTTCAAGTATAATTGTTTTTGTACGATCACCCTAAGTGGAGAATGATTCCAAGGTTATTTATTCTGCAACGGTTATAGATAACAAATTATGTTTTCTTATGAAATCAACCATTTCATTAATTTTTGTAGTGTTTCTTTGGGAAGGTATGGAGCATAATAATGTCCCTGAAATACCATGTTGCAGTGCATAGAAGGAATCAAGCATTTATGTGCTTCGGTGCTTCAGTGTTGTGAAATTGATAGGCAATCCAGAGGACTAGAGGATCCTGAAATTCTTGCACGAGAGACAGTGTGTATGCTTCTCAACCTCTAATCCCTCCCCTTAAAGCTAGAGCAGAACCAAATAGTTGGAACCCGTACTTGTGGATAGAATGGCTATGTGATTTTAATATTGAAATGTCATTTGCTGATTGTTAGATAACTTATCATGCCACTTTGTTTGTGTCAATTATATCTTTACTGCCACATATAGAAAGTTTTTGCAACTGTTTTTTTATCTACTAAAATTGTTCTTGCTTACATTCTTAATTTTAGAAGAACAAAATAACCTTCAGGAGTTTCCCTGGATATAATTAGATTGCTGTTTTAGTTCCAAGCTAATTTTGCTATATTTTGTAGGCATGCCTTAGTTTCATTATTTTTCCATTCATGCAGTTAGTGTAAGTGAAATTGAAGCTCTTTATGAGCTTTTCAAGAAGATTAGCAGTGCTGTGATTGATGACGGGCTGATCAACAAGGTTAAACTCAAAGATGATTCATATTTGCTCTTCTCACATGAGGTATGGCATATACTTTTGCAGATCGCCATTAATAATATCTTTAATGCCGTTTGCAGGAAGAATTCCAACTAGCATTGTTCAAGACGAACAAAAAAGAGAGTTTGTTTGCAGATCGGGTACTCCAACTATGAACCTATAAACTTTTTATGAAGTTTCTTTTTTATTACAAGGCCTTTTATACGTGTTTTCATTTTTTAAGAAATTAGAAGGAATTTCTAATTTATTCTCATAACTTTGTGAGCAGGTGTTCGACTTGTTTGACACTAAACATAATGGAATACTTGGCTTTGAGGAGTTCGCTCGTGCGCTCTCCGTATTCCATCCTAACGCTCCTATTGATGATAAGATTGAATGTATGGAGTCTGCTTCATATATCTAGCTCCTTTCTTACTTTACGCAGCACTAAAACATCTTTGTCTTCTCTCTTTGCAGTCTCTTTTCAGCTGTATGATCTCAAGCAGCAAGGTTTTATCGAGAGGCAAGAGGTAATGTCTGCAATCTGAAATTTATTGTGCTTCTGGGAAATTAACTTCCCTCTGTACTTCTACTCGATTTCCACTTGTAACTCAACAATTCATTAGTTCAGATTTTATTTGAAAATCCTTAAAATTGCTTTTTATCTTTTTATAGAGATGCTGTTTTTATGCTTTTTTGGATGAACATGCACTGTGTATTAGAAGCTTTTTGAGCAAATTGGAAATTGCCATTCATTTCAAGGTTCTGTTAAATGCTAATTTCTAGTGTGTATCCGTCAGTAATGCTGCCAAATGAGATGAGTGTTTGACCTGGAGAGTTTTGGCAGAATCTCTTTCATTCGACTCTGTTGAGTCATTTAATACATAAGGGTCTCGTTTTTGTCTTCTATCTATTCTTTTCCCTAAACCTGAAATTCTTTCATGTCCTCGAGGTGGACTTTCTTCTATATATTTTGCTTAACTTGTTATGGTTGTAGTTTAATTTATTGGATGCATTTCACCTGATTACACATTCTACAACAGCTGTATACCCAATTCACTATGTTGATTGTTTTCATATTGTACACTGTTCAGATGAATATTATACTACAAATTTCCTCTAAATGTTGATAGAGTTTCTAGTATGGTTAATATTTGGCTGCCAAATTAGCAGGTAAAGCAAATGGTGGTTGCTACTCTTGCTGAATCTGGTATGAACCTGTCTGATGAAGTTATTGAGAGCATCATTGACAAGGTTAATGTGAAACCCTGTTCTTGTACTAAAAATTATTTTGATTCCCCTTTTCATTACTTTTGCCTGAGTTCCTTAATGCAAGAATAACCTGTCCTCACCAAAACTTGTAATCTCAGAGTTAACTCTTGAAAACAAATTAACAATATTAAAATGATAAGTTCCTTGTGGATGTTAAAGAAAATGCACCACCTGTCAAATGTAGTATCACAATGGAACATTGCTACTTGGTGGAAGTGTTACCATTGTATCACATAAATTTGTGTTTACTTTGCAGACTTTTGAGGAAGCAGATACAAAGCATGATGGTAAAATCGATAAAGAAGAGTGGAGAAGTTTAGTCTTGCGGCATCCATCTCTTTTGAAAAATATGACACTTCAGTATCTCAAGTAAGTAGTTAATTCAGGAATTGTTATGTGGTCAGTAAGCTATTGGATATGCTCAAACCATAACACTTGTGAATGTGAGCCATTGAATCCTTCTTAGTAACTTACCAAACATAGTTGCATATGAGTATATGCTGTATGCCGTACCAATATCGGGTATTTATTTGCAATATCTGACATCTGAATAAAATTAATAGTGCAACAAACTAATATCTGGTGTTTCATTTGGAAAATCATATTCACAAAATTTTCACGTGCATTTGTCTGCTTTAAATTCTGTTCGGTGTTTTAATGTTGTGGGCTACTAGATTTTATCCTCACTTGGCTTGGTTTACTGATTGTATAGGGATATTACCACTACCTTCCCAAGCTTTGTTTTCCATTCAAGAGTTGAAGATACTTGATCCATGAAGTATTCAAGAGTTCCCTGTTGGTCATGTGGTGTTGGATTTCAGAAGATGTTTGTACACCTGTTGACGGGCAAATTCACTACTAGATCAGATTTGAGTTGGAATGTTTTGTTTTCAAGATGGAATAAGGACCATAAATGGGTTGATGTTTATCCGGATTAGCACATATTTTTTTTGCATATAAACACTAGAGCTTTTTCAAGTGTTTGGGATTGATGTTATAATACTAGTTTGAGGATTTTGCTGCTACTCCAGTTTAGCAATAAATCATAAATTATAAACCAATCAAATTGGTGCGAAAAGAAGACCCAACTCTAATTTGTTTGACATTCAGTCTTGAATTGAAAGAGAGAACAGAACAGACGGAAAAAGTCGAAATACTCTACTTGCGACAGCTTTACATTTTATCAGAGAAGATCTTTTTGCTGTATTAAAAGAAACTGCTAATCAGTTTTTCTTCGTGTATGTATGTTTTACTTCCATGTTTTCTTTTTCTCAAAATGAAGTGGAAATTCTGCACTGGGGCAGTCGGTTCGTAATAGAAAATTTAATATCTAGGCAAAAACATAAAACTAGACAAGTACGGTGATAAACCAGTTCATACTAGCTGCATTTCCAAAAAAAAACTACTGGGCAACGAAGTTCTACAGTTGACGAAGGAAAAAAAATGAAAACATGACAGCAAATATTAATAATCCCAATTATAGATGGCAGTAGAAGCAAAAAAAATGAGCAGACGGAATTTCAAACTTAAATCTCTTCCAAGCAGTCACAAGGCAGCAGATATTTAGTCGACTTCCTCCATCTTGGAGCCCTCGGCATCAGCATCAGCTTCCTCCAATGGTGGCATGTCAACATCAGCTTCACCAGCATCATCATCGATGCTCAAACCAAGCTTCAACATTCTGTGAATCCTGTTGCCAAATGTGTTGGGCTCATCAAGGCTGAAACCGGAGGTGAGCATAGCAGTCTCGAAAAGCAGCATCACCAAGTCCTTCACAGACTTGTCGTTCTTGTCAGCATCAGCCCTCTTCCTCAGCTCCTCCATGATGGGGTTCTCAGGATTGATCTCCATTGTCTTCTTGCTCGACATATACCCAGCCATGCTCGAGTCCCTCAGAGCTTGTGCCTTCATGATCCTTTCCATGTTGGCTGTCCATCCATATTCACCAGTAACCAAACAGCAGGGAGAGTCAACAACACGGTCGGAGACAATAACCTTCTCCACCTTGTCTCCAAGAACATCCTTCACCACCTTGCACAGACCTTCGAACTTCTTGACCAACTCTTCCTTCTTTTTCTTCTCATCCTCGCTTTCCTCAAGCTTCAGACCTTCCTTGGTTGCAGATACAAGCTTTTTACCCTCAAACTCCTTCAGCTGACCAACTGCGTACTCATCAATGGCATCAACCATATACAGGACCTCATATCCCTTCTTCTTTAGCCTTTCAAGGAAGGGGGAGTTCTCAACAGCCTTCTTGCTCTCACCAGTTATGTAGAAGATGTCACTCTGTCCCTCCTTCATCCTGGTCACATAGTCCTTCAAGCTGGTCATATCATCTCCACTCTTGGTTGAATGGTACCTAAGCAACTCAGCGATCTTTCCCTTGTTCTGTGAATCCTCATGGATACCAAGCTTGAGGTTCTTGGAGAAAGCCTCGTAGAACTTGCTGTAGTCCTCCTTGTTCTCAGCAATCTCAAAGAAGAGCTCGATGCATTTCTTCACCAGATTCTTGCGAATAACTTTCAGGATCTTGTTCTGTTGCAACATCTCACGGGAGATGTTAAGAGGCAAATCCTCAGAGTCCACTATACCCTTGACAAAGGACAGATATTCTGGAATCAAGTCCTCACAGTTGTCCATGATGAAAACACGACGAACATAGAGCTTGATGTTGTTGGGCTTCTTCTTGGTGTCAAATAGGTCAAAAGGTGCCCTCTTAGGAACAAAGAGGACAGCCTTGAATTCAAGCTGGCCCTCAACAGAAAAGTGCTTGACAGCCAAGTGCTCCTCCCAGTCATTGGTAAGGCTTTTGTAGAAGGCAGAATACTCTTCCTTTGTGATTTCCTCGGGCTTCCTCATCCATATAGGCTTCTGCTTGTTAACCAAATCCCACTCATGTGAAACTTCCTTGATCTTCTTCTTTTTCTTCTCAGCCTTCTCCTTCTCTTCATCTACTTCCTCAACGTTTCCTTCTTCGTCTTTCTTTTCCTCCTCATCTTCGTCATCAGAAATCTCCTTCTCCGTAGTCTTCTCTACCCAAAGAGAGATTGGATAACTGATGAACTCAGAATGCTTCTTAACCAAATCCTTCAACCTACGCTCTTCAAGATACTCAAGCTGGTCCTCCTTCAAATAGAGAGTCATCTTAGTACCCCTGCCAAGATTTTCCCCGGATGTATCTCTAGTGACAGTGAATGAACCTCCAGCTTGGGACTCCCAGACATACTGCTCATCATCATTGTGCTTTGACGTGACAATCACTTTATCAGCAACCAAGTAAGCTGAGTAGAAGCCAACACCAAATTGCCCAATCATGCTCACATCAGCACCAGCAGAAAGAGCTTCCATAAACTCCTTGGTTCCAGATCTTGCGATTGTGCCAAGATTATTAACCAAATCTGGAAAAATCACACATCATAAAATCAGCTTACGCATAAACATGAGAATAAACTATCAAGTGGATGTTCAGAGATACTCACCAGCCTTGGTCATGCCAACACCACTGTCAATAATAGTCAAGGAGTTGTTCGTCTTATCAGGGATGACGTGGATGAAGAGCTCGGGCTGAGCCTCAAGCTTTGTCTTGTCTGTCAAGCTTTCAAATCGAATCTTGTCAAGAGCCTGCACATAATCACTTTCCGGTGAGCAATTCAACGTACAATATAATTATATTTATTCAAAAGAGACATAGTTTCTCAGCAAAATGAAAAATAGTACAGCAAATAGTGGAACCAAATCTAAATTCATGTTCTAACATATACAAACAAAAAATGCATCTCCAGAATTAAAAAAGTATCAATTCAGAACTGATCTGTTATAGTAACTCCAAGAAACTGGAATGGAAAAAGTCAATAGCTTCGTAGAGTAAAACATATTGAAGGGCAGATCATTCTTTCAAATTTATATACAACAAATCACGCTCTACCGTTTCTACTATGGTAATCCAACAGCTAGAACGTAAAAAACATTGAAAAGTGGTACAACATGGACGAAGCGAAACGAGGCTAAATGTTGATAAATCAACAGATATTTCTTACAAATAAAACCATACGACTCTGTATCCAGATCTAGAAGAACATGGAACTATATGTTACAAAGGAGAGGCAGAGACTTACATCTGAGGAGTTGCTGATGAGTTCACGAAGAAAGATCTCCTTGTTGCTGTAAAATGTGTTGATGATCAGACTCAGAAGCTGATTGATCTCGGCCTGGAAGGCGAACGTCTCGGTCTCCGACATGGTTGCAAATACTTTGTGCACAAAAGGTGAGGGAAATGGAAGACAACTGAACCTAGGGTTTCAGATGGAGAAGTAGAGAGTGAGAGGTTGTAGAAAAAAAAGGGCAAAGCGGGACTATATAGTGAGAGTTAGGGTTTCTAGATTGTTCTATCCACGCATTTTATTTCATTTCATTTCATATTTAAATGACTTTGAATACTTTGCTTGGTTAGATTGGCTCAAGTAGGTCCCACCAGTCTAAGGATCGACCTACCCACATTTTCGACCATCTGTTACAAAATGAAATGATTTGAATTACTCATTTTAGAATTTGTTTTTATAAGTTAATTATTTATTTTATATTAATAATTTAATTAAATATAATTTAATTTGTGGTCGCATACGTTTTCACTAATTTTGATTGTAGAATGGTTATGTTAGTTATCTTCATAAAAATATTTATTGGTCATCTATTACGTCTTGTCATTTGTGTGTGGATTTTCCTTAAGGAAACAAGGATCAATTTTAAACATAACACCCATTATGTCACACTAAAACGGTACAACCCCATATTTAAAATAAGCATAATATATGGATATACTATCCTACCCATAGACCCGGAACCGAAATTTCGGGTACTCAAACCGAAAATCACTAAATTTTTGAAACCAGTTCCAAAATCGATATGATAATCGGGTATCCAAAAAACTGATTCGATTCCACAATTCGGTCCTATTAGAACCGGAAGTTTATTCAATTGAATTGAATTCTATAGTTCAGATGATGAAACTGGGAATCAAAAACTCATTAGTGGAATTGCTTTGGGCTATGAGGGAATGAAAGAAGAGGGCGCTCACTTCCAATTCAATTTCTCAAAATCACAATTCTGACGATGATTTGCTCTGTCTAGTTAATTAACACCTCATTGTTTCATTCATTGATTTAATTATTTGCTACTTGCCTCTGTTATATTATTACAAATGTTGCATATATTGGATCGTTCTTGAGATTACAGTTAGTCTTGCAATATTTACAGTTTCAACTTGTGTTTGTTTATGTAGATTTCATGTCCCAGCCTTCACAAAATTAATGAATAAAAAGATTAAAACCATAAATAATGACAGAAAATTACCATGAGAATAGAGAGAATACAGAGGTGGGCAGAGGCGAGCACGGGCGGAGGCTGCATCGAGCCGCTGGGGCCAGGGGGTGCAGCGTGATGGGCGGTGGTGGCGGGCCTGGGATTGGGGGAATTTTTGGCTTGCGTTTCTTGGTGACTGGGCGGTGGGGTCACTGGGGTGGGTTAGGTTTAGGAGAATAGGAGTAAAAAATTAAGAATGTAAAATAATCGGTTATTTCGGTTCTACCCGGAACCGATCGGGTAGAATCGATTCCCGAAATGTTAGTGGAACTGAGAACCGATTCCAGTACCATAACCGGATAATTCGATTCTCAGTTCCGATATCGAGAATCGAGAATCATTTGCTCACTCCTACGTACCCATGTAATTCCAAAATTTAATAGTACTGAGAAAAAAAGCAAAGCCCTTTAATTATAATTGTTATGTATAACCCCTAAAATTAAATTGGGAGTGATAGCTTCATCATTATTGGCGAGTATAATGGATTTAGGAGTATTTCTCCGTCATCTTCTCCCTTTCAATCACTATGCGTACACACGCACACCACAGCTCTTTCTCTATCTCGATCAACCACTTGAAGACCATTGTTATCATGTACGCAAATCAAAGCCGCCCCCACCAGTCTCACCTTTCTCGCCGAATGAACATCAACAAAAGCTACTAGTATTGCCACTAGCAATAGTTCCTCCATCGTTGTCTGCAATATCGTGATAATAGATTTAACAAGCATCGATTATCTCATCTACTTTCTAATTCTCAATTTAATGCTTTTTTTATTTAATCATAACTAGATTTATAGTTTTATTTGTTTATTATTTGTATAAAATTATTTTTCGCACCCTCAAATTTCTAGTGATGGATCCCCCACTGCTCCCATGCAAACAACTAAAGCCAATGTCATGCATCTTACTCTGCTATGCCATAGTTACAATTGGAAGGGATACGATTCCTTTCACTTGACTTGTGCTCTTGTAGCTCGCTTATTGATGTCCCTTATTGATGTCCTTTTACCGTCCGCAAGCTTATGAGTTTGAAAATTTTAAAAATTGAATTATATTAACATTAAATTACATGTCTGCGTCACGGAGAACTCTTAACCTTGGGCATTATGTCAGAGCAATTAAAATAAAGCCTCGAATTTTACATGCTGATCTCTATAGCATAATCGCCATAGATGGTTACGGGAGCAGATGGTAATGATTTATTTCATTATTATAAATTGATACTTTTGATGATTCAATACAGAACGTTTAAAGAAATGTGATGACAATGATGAACTAATTTTAAGTTACTATCAATCAATAGCTAAAATTGTTTTTAACTTCTTATACCTCAAATGCAGGATCATATTTAAGTGTAGGCGAAGCATGCGGTCGTTTAGGGCCCTAAATTTTAGGGGCTCATTTTTTTTTAATATTGTATCTATACTTTAATGAATTTTTTAAAATGAAATTAATTTGAAAATGTCGAAATACACTCCAAATTTTATCTTAAATTTATTTTTATTGTAATACAAGAATAATTAATAGATAAATATAATTTTATTGTGATACAAGATGTTTGTATGTATATGTTTGGTACTTCGAATCGAAAGAAAAAAAAAACTAAGGATGATCAAATATTATGAAAAAGAAACAAAAGAAAATCAAGTTATTATTTAAGTTGAAGATATTGATAAATATTCAAGAAAAAAAAGATTAGCGTGTAGAAATTTTGAACAAAAATATTTAATTTATATGCAATTAAATGTTAGATTAAAAACAAGAATAATTCACTTAAAAAGATCATAAGGACACTAAAAGGTGGTGTACAAAATGAAATCTCATTTCCAATGTTCAAGAATTAAGAAAAGATAGAAAACAAATCGATTGGTAGAGGCCGCCTCCTAATTAGGAGAAGACAACTTTCAACTTTTCCGTTTTACAACGGGTCAACCCTTAGGCTTTCTAAATATAACTAGTTTGTGCACCCGTGCTATGCACGGGAATATGTTATTCATTAATAATTTATGCATAGAGATATTTAAAATAATCGAAAATGATGTAATCAGATAATAATCGGTAGTTTTAGAACCTTAATCATAAACGATGGTTCGATTTCAAATCATGACTGTGTAGAGGACGGTTCAGTTATAATTTCAAAATTTTGAAACCATGATCAGCGATCCAAACCAATAACTTCAATTTATTTTATCCAATTCAATTCATTTCTTATTTGTAAAATATATTTTTATATAATTCACAATAACACATTAAAACTTATGAATATATTAATAATAAAATAAATTAATAATCAAAATTTAATTTTGCAATTTGGAAATTAATAAAATTTTATGATTTTATATAATAATATAATAATATTTAAATTTTACTTTATAGTCATTCTAATTTTAAAATTAACAAATAAAACGACATTAAAATTTTGAAAAGTTAAATGATAATATAAATTATTACGTAATCATAATAATAAGAATTTTTAAATTTTCATATATATTAGTATTAATTTTTTGGATAGTTCATAAATATAATTATAGCCGTTCTATACGGTTTGATTCCAAATCGTGAACTATTTTAAAAACGATTTGGTTCTGATTTTGAATATTCGAAGGAGTTAGGTTCCAAACTATAATCATGAGCACTTCTACTTCTGTAATTTTATAAATTTTAAATGGTTTAAATACTAATAATAATTAATTGATCATATAATAAAATAAACATAGTCATATTTTTAAGTGTTATAATTTTTAGTTGTTTGAGCAATTTTTTAATTAATATTGATCTACATATAATTTATCTCACAAAGAGTTGATTGTCTAAAAATATCTCTCATTGTGTTAACTAAAAATAAATATGAACGATTCATATTTTTATATTATATTATTTTTTATTATTTTATATTTAATAAAATAAAATAATTTTAAATATTTTCTCTAAAAATATTAAGATATCCATTAAAAGAAACTTTATAATGAGCTTCTATGCATGGTCTCAATTTATAATGGATTGAGTTTCAACTTTCATGTATAATATTAAAACATATTATAAACAGTATTCAACTTTATAATTAGGAACATTATAATTTAGTAAAATATATTATATATATAAGAATATGTATACATATAATTATTTTCAATTTACTAATGTGTTATAATTTTTTATATTAAATATATAACATATATCAAATTAAATGTATTGTCGAGATCTTTAATTTAATATGCATAATATTGCAAATATTTTTACGAAGAAAATAAATAATTTTAGGAGAAATGTGTTATAGGAGAGAGAAAATAATTTATGAAGTTTTAAAAATTAATAAGCTAAACGCTAAACATAAACCAGATTCAGTTGTACATGTATATTATGATTTATTCAATGCTCAAGTTATCTTGTTGCTCTATTGGTTCACAATATAGCCTAGGTATAGAGATCAAATCCTTTTAAGATTAATTTTTAAATTTAATAGTTGTAGGATTATATTTGCCATTGAAATTGAAGTTATTTACAAAATTTGCCACTCAAATTAATTTCAATTGGAATGCTTCATGTTTTATATATATATAGATATAGATTATTTCTCATTTGCTATTTTGACCCGTCTATAAAATTACCATTTTTTTTTTTCATTTTTAGACAATCCCAAAGTGAATAAGTAATTAAACTTAAGATGCAATGACTGCTATTGAAGATGCATTTAGTATTAGCTTATTGTTTTAGAAGTATATCAATTAGTTAAGTAGGAATATAAAAGTAGAGGAAATTCTTGCGTATTTGAATTATCATCAATCATCATCATCATATTGTAATTGACTATGCATGCAAAACTCAAGAGATATTGAAAAATGGAGTTGAGTTCATACTTGACAGTTAGGAAGCCTGAAAGAAAGGGCAAAAGAGTGCTGGAGTAGATCTAGAATGTGGAAGGCTAAATTTCGTGTTCGAATTCGAGTTCTCCGTGCCACTGTCTTTAAAAGTCAATGTATTTACCATTTCAAGAAAATAAATAATTGGTATAAAAGGTCATACAATGGCTAGCTTTGGCTTATCCTCGAGGACTGGTTTGTCGTTTGCAGTGGATGAGAAGGTATTATGGTTAGGAAGCAGAGCAGGCTTCTTATCTCTTGATTCCCTCAGATTCAGAGAAGTGTAAAGCGACATCCCAGAAAGCGCTACAACTGCACCAATAATGCTCACAAGTCCTGGATCTGAACTGAACAGCACATACCCTCCCAACAGGATAACACACGTCTTAAACTGCCCCAGAACAACATGTGATGTTGCTGAAGTTGCTCTGCACACCACACCACTGTCAATGGTAAAATACGATAAACGAAAATGACGACAACAGAAGTTAGTATTACCGACCCGAGTGCTAGAGCTCCCGACCATTGCAAGAGAAAGCCGAGCAGTGCTGATATCATGATTGCAGTAACATTTGTGGCATCCCACTTGAAAGAGGCTACTCCAGGTGGGTCTAACCACGGCATCAGTGCTACCAAGAAGAACACGGTCACCGGGGTTGTTTTCCACATCAACCTGCATTCATTCATTTTCTTTCTCAACAGGTATGGATTGAATTCTAAGTTAAGTATATATAGTGGCTAGCTTTGATATACTCACGCAAGAGCTGTCCAGTTTCCTTGCTGCTGCAAACTGGACCACAGAATTTTGTTAATGGCGCTTGGAATGATCCATGCTACAGCGATGCAAGCACCGAACATGTTAAACTCTAAGTCTGTAACAGTTGCAACAGCCACACCCAATGAGACAACAACCAGGGCAGCAACCTAAGTGAATATGTCAAGATTTGAAGTGTAAATACATGTGCCATTGCTTCAAATTAGGTAAGGTTGTAGTATAATGAAACTCTACCTACCTTGGTAAATGATATGTTCTTTTGGAAGAGAACAAATTCTGCTGTAACAATGGTTGGGGTCACAGCAATCTTAGCCATCTGGTAAAAACCAACACTGCACAAGAAAAGGGGTGAACACTAAGTACTAATATTGTATTCTATTGTAATCCATCAATGCAAGTGGAAATAGACAGATAGATAGATAGATACCTGTTATGCTTCAAGCTAGTATTAGCAAGTCCAGAGGCAAAAGCCATGACAGCACCCAAAGCAAACAATGATGAGAAGGGTGTTGTTTTAGAGGGTGGAGAGACCGGGAGCAACGACAGCGCCTTGAAAATGGCCAGTAAAAACCAAGCGGTCGTGTAGTGGATTAGTGTTAGAAATATAGGAAAGTTGAACCCAACTCTCCCCATAACCTGCAGTGGTGTTCATCAACTATAAGTCTTCAAACCTAGCACTCAATAGTAATTAAACAGATATAACATAGCAGAGTGAAAAACAGATGTGAAGCTTATTACTACACCATTTTGTTTCCGAGGATGATGCCAACAGAAACCATAAAATTAAAGGTCATTGCCACAAGAGGTCCACAAAACCGCTGCTGTTGGCGCTTCGCGCCTTCTGTAGTCCGAAGCTCATGATAAAGAGAGCCTCTGAGTTCTTCCAGCGCACGTCCTGGTCGAACCGTACCAGGAGACATCAAATTAGATGATATAGCTATATATATATCAGTATATACAACTAACCACATTATATCTTAACAATCCAAAGCTACACAGAAATTCATACATGGCAGGTTGAAACGAGATGGAGGAATTAGGCAAGGCCCTTAGAAACACGTGATTGAATTGCATATAGATATGTGCCATGACAATCAACTATAATACACTGAGATCCATGTCATAGATATACAAAACATGAATTCTCGAATCAGAAGAAGTCATATTCAGATTGAACTGAGATTATATAATCTAGGGATCAAATATTGATTTCAGGAGAGGCATACAGAAAGAAGAAAGAATGATGAATCAAGAAAAAGAAGAAACCTGCTTCGCTTGCATCACTGTCTTTTCTTTTAATAAACCGTGTGGAATGATGTCGCAAGAGAGAGCTGAGCAAGCCCATAAATGCATTTGTCAAATAGAATTGAACCAAACAATGCTACAATTATACAGAAAAACGGAAAAAGGTTTGTTGAAATATAACGAGAGGTTAACAGAAAATAAATGCAGGCTCTGAAACGGAGTTTTCGTGCAGTAATACAGAAAATGATTGAAAACAAGAGTGGCAGCACAAACATGCAACTCTAAATGTTTAAAGTATTTTTCTTTTTTCCTTTTCTTTTATGGTGGGGACTGCATCAATAAATCTTGTTGATGAGCAGTGTATGGGAGTCACAGAAACCTGGGTTTGTTAGCAGATATTTATGATATTAATAAATACTAATAATGTAGATGCATTTATACCAGAAAAACACTTTTAAGCACAAGTGCATTTTGTTGGTTTAAGAAAACTGGAATGAATCCCAATGCTCATGTCATGGCTTCAAGAATCCGTCAAAGGGTACCGTTATCAAGGTCCGATATCACGGATCTCTAACCCACTCCATTATATATATCTTCACCCCATCAATATCATATTTTTACTAAATATTATTATTTAATTAGAAAAGCAAATCTAATTTTAAATTTCGAAATCGTTCAAAATATACGGAGGAAATGTGATGATACGGATATAAATATTGTTATTAATTTTATATATCTTTATTTTTTTTATATCTTATTAAATACAAAAGTATATAAAGTGCTTTATTAGTAAAGATATCGTAAATATCAAATTGAATTTAGTGTGTCTAGGGATGGCAATCGGGTCGGGCGGGCGCGGATATGGCCAAACCATTTCCGTACCTGCGAAAATAATCCGCGCCCGCGACCCGTCCGCAACCCGCCCGCGACGGGTATGAGATCCCCACCATACCCGCGGGTTGGCGGATACCCGCGAACCCGCCACCCATCAGGTATCCGCCACCCGCGTACTACCCGCGAACCCGCGAAATGAAGAGATCCGCCACCCGCCACCCGCCACCCGCGAAACCAAATATATCAAAAAATATGAAAATAGTGCTTCCATTATTTAAATCAAACATATCACAACAAATACATAACATATCACAACAAATCCATAATTCATAAAGTTCAAATCTACAATTCCACATTTAAATCCATAAAGTTCAGCGCGGGTGGTGGGCGCTGGTGGCGTCGCGCGGGTGGTGGGCTGGTCGCTGGTGGTGTCGAGGTGTGAGTCTTGAGTGTGTGCGCCGCGTGAGCGTGAGTGTGTAGATTGTAGAATTAGGTTTTTTCCTAATTCTAATTTAGAAATAAAATAATAAAATAAGTTATTAGATGGGTAGGTTTCGCGGGTGCGTGGGTAGGCTTCGCGGGTAATTGGCGGGTATTTTCTTGGGTAAACGGGTTTCGCGGGTACGGGTATTGTCCAACCATTTCTGTACCCGCGAACTAAACGGGTACTAGTTTTAAACCACGAACGTACCCGCGGGTACGAAATGCCCACCAAACCCGCGAATAATCGGGCGGATACCCGCGGATTTCGGGTATCCGCGGGTCGATTGCCATCCCTAAGTGTGTCATTTTTGTGTTGCACATTTAAGGTCTTGTTATTAAATTTTAATATATTTTTAATTTAACTTTTCTATTTTATACATTTTAATTTCATTTGGATGACTTTCGGGGACGATTACAAATTTTAATATTTATAACAATCTTTTTTAATAAGAGTTATTAAATAATAATTTTACTTCTTGAACATAAAGTGATTGACAAAAAATAAGATACCTATACATTTTTTTATTAGAGAAAATTTTTATTAATGAAATATGAAAGAAGATATCTTTTTGAATTAATACAAATTAAAAGACCGATTGAAAAATTCCGCTTCATTGCCTAGGTCACTGTCAACGTCGACTACAATTTGAGAGGAAATTCAATTTTGGGAAAATAAAATAAATCAAAAATTTACTTCTCTCTTTTGGATTACTTTAATCACATCATTTTAGATAAATATTTATTAGGGGTAATAGGTAAAATTACCCACTTATATAAAATAAAAATAAAAAATACATACTTAAAAATAAAAAATAAAAAATATCTACTTTTTACAATAACACCTGATCAATTTCAAAATAAAATTATCTTTTATTTTTAAGTCGGTATTTTTTTATTTTTTACTTATTAAAATGGATATTTTAACATTTACCCCTATTTATTAAATAAATAATTTTTTATTAATATATTAACGAATTTAAAATATCTTATAAATCTAATCATAATTAATAAATAACTAAATTAACCTAAACAAATGTATACTTTATATAGTGACATACATTTTAATACATTTATACATTTAGTTATAGAGCAAGATTAATTATGACCGATGATTCAGTTCAATTATAGCTTCGAAAGTTGTTCCTACTTCATAGAGTGTTTTGTGGATAGAGAATAATTTTTTAAATTTTAAATTTGAAAACCAAAATTCTTTATATTTCGAAGCAGACATTTTTTATTTCGAAAAATAAATTCACTATCCTTAAACAGTTAAACTAATATATTATTATATTAAAACAAAACATAATACTTATACTATACCATTTTAGTTTTACAATTATATTTAAATTTAAATTAAAAATAAGTGCTTTTCCAAATTTTAAGAAATTTTTAAGACGCTTACACAATTTGATTGTTTAAAATTTAAACCGTTCACAATATTAACAATATTCATAAATAATATATTAATCTAAAATGCTTTTTCAAATTTTAATTTTTTTTTATTTCACACGTGTTGATTCCTTCGTTGATTGAACAAATTAACTGAAGAAAAAATACAATAGAACGGAAAATAAAAACCTAAAAGTGTATTCTCATATATATATATATATATATTTTTTTTTTTGTACTGTTCACTTTACAAGGAATACATTTAATCAATAAATACATTAATATTCTAAATACTAATGTCCACTAAATAAATATTTATAACAACACGCAAATTATTTCTGATTATTTCACACGCAGATTATTCATATTATTTCACATATGCATCTACATTAATATATATATATATAATTTATTGAATAATTTATATTTTCACTTTGTTAGTGAATACGATTAAATTGTACTCCCTCCGTCCCACTATTTCCGTCCTCTTTTATATTGAAATGAGTGTATTATTTTAATGAAAGAGGACGGAAATAGTGGACGGAGGGAGTATATATATAATATTAAACAACGTGTTATTAATTAATGAGTACGTGGATTCAACGCTTCGGAATCGGAATTCGATAACGATTGAATCCTGATCTGCAATTCATCCTATTCCTATGGTTAGGACTTTGGCTTGCTTCCTTCATTCCCTTAGTTTGGTAGATAAATAATATAATTATTGTGTTTTTAAAAAAATTCAATACTTTCAAATCGGTATTATAGTTTTAACTTATAATTGAAGACAAAAAAAAAAATTGTGGATATTTCCATCTCTATTGTTTTTATTATTGATCACTTTCTACACAATAGTCCACTATTTTTTATTTGGTTTTACAATTATATTTAAATTTAAATTAAATTAATTTAGATGATATGTTGTTCATGTTCACTATATTTCAGTTAATTACCTATAGTTCACTATTTTTGATTTTACAATTATTTTTAAATTAACTTAATTTAAATGATATTTGTCCACGTTCACTACATTTAAAATTATAGTCCACTATTTTGAATTTACAATCTATATCTCTATAAAAACAAAACCAATAACAAATTTTTTCCGCCTAAATTGTAATTAATATTTTTAATAACAAAATCATCTATTAAATAATATTTTAATTTACCGTTTACATATTTTAATTAGATTAGCTACAGAAACTTAAATACATAATCTTGTATACAATCTATATTATTAGTATAATTTTAATTAAGGGTAAACGACAATATATATCTTTTATTTTTAAGTTTTCAAAATTTCACGAGCGCGTGTTTCACGACAAAAAGGTAAATTTATAAAATTATTTTCTAATAACTAAGTACGTAAAGAATGTTCCATAATTAATGATAATAAAAATGTTTGCTATTGATTAGTAACACAGTAAACGGATTTTGTTGACGGAGAGAGAAGTTTTTTTAATTGCAATACAATCGTCTAATCATGAAAATAATTATAAACGTATAGCATAAATTATTATCACGTCATCTATAAAATAAATATATTCTCCGTGCATCACACGGGCACAACACTAGTATATGCATAAAATAAAATGATCGTCATTAATTAAATATTAGAGGTAATCTCTAAAATAGTAATTTTCTCAAATTAAATAATAAAAACTACTTATTTATAATAAAAAAAGTGAGACAAGCTACGCTTTCCAAAATACCCTATCAATTACATAAACTGAAATTAATCGTGTTTATGTAAATTATCCAGGTAACACAAAATTGCACGAGCACTACAAAACTAATGGT
Organism: Leonotis leonurus; assembly: GCA_026898415.1. Classification (NCBI taxonomy): domain Eukaryota; kingdom Viridiplantae; phylum Streptophyta; class Magnoliopsida; order Lamiales; family Lamiaceae; genus Leonotis; species Leonotis leonurus. Next base: position 356,685 of record JAPKLX010000071.1, on the reverse strand, counting down.
ACTCATGTAAATTGTACAAATGTTATTTTTTGTTGGTTTGATGTTACACGAACAAATAAAATCCATTCTCTATGCTGAAAATTTACCCAATTTGCTAATAGTAATAACCAATCTAGTTACTCAAATAAACCAATATTAACTTTTAGAAATAATTAAGACAATTCCTTTTTACTATAAAGTAGATTTATTGGGCGGCCCTAAGTGTAATCCTTCTAAACTCAATCAGAATAAAATACAATATATCAATTAAAATAAAAAGAGAGGTCAAAAATCAGATAATTCAAATTGTGTAGTACCATTTTTATCTCACTCAATTTGTCACATTTTATTATTTTAATAAATTAATTTAAACAAAAAGTATGTCAAGTCGAGTGAGACGGAGAGGTACTGTTTACTATTTTGGTGCAACAGAGTCATGGTTCTGGAAGCATTCTGTCTGTTTAGCCAAATTATGAATGTTTTATTCCTATTGTTAATTTGGGAATAATAATTAAAACAAAATAATCAACCAATTCATTCTCTTTCTTTTTCTTCTTCATTAAAACATCTTAATAAGTTCCTCAAAGTTTGTATTTAACTTGGAGAAAATTTGTCCAAAACAGGAAAAAGTTTCTTGTAATTCTAAGAAGGGAGAATTTGACTACACAACATTGTTTCAAACATGACCTTCTCATTCAAACAATGACGCTCTCTTTCTACTTTTAGGTACAAAGTTTTAGTTGAAGCTCTATAAATTAAATACAACATGCACAACTTCATATTCATCATTTCAAAATCATGAAGACCAATGGAATTCATACTCTTGCCTTCATCATTCTTCTAATCTTGGTCTCATGCTCATCCTCAGCTTCTTCTGCTGATGGCCAAAATGATTTCCTTCAATGCTTCTCCCAACATTTAAACAACTCCATTTCCAACATCATTTATACTCCAAACAACTCATCTTTCACTTCCATCCTAGGATTTTTAGCCCAAAACCTTAGATTCTTGACAGAATCTACACCTAAACCACGAATGATCATAACCCCAGAACACCAATCTCAAATCCCACCAATCATATACTGTGCCAAACAAAGTGGGCTAGAGATCAGAACTCGAAGTTGCGGCCATGACTTCGAGGGACTATCCTACGTAGCACAAGTCCCCTTTGTGATCATTGATCTGTTCAAGCTCAGTGAGATAATAGTTGATGTCGTGAACAAAACTGCGTGGGTGGGAGGCGGAGCCAATCTCGGCTCTGTTTACTACAGAGTGGCGGAAAAAAGCTCGGTCCTAGGCTTTCCAGCCGGCCTCTGCCCAACTGTTGGCGTCGGCGGCCACCTCAGTGGAGGAGGCTACGGCACACTCCTTAGAAAGTACGAAATGGCTGCAGATAACGTGATCGATGCAAGAATAGTCGACGTCAACGGTAGAATTCTCGACAGAAGATCAATGGGCGAAGATCTGTTTTGGGCTATTAGAGGCGGCGGGGGTGCCAGCTTCGGCGTAGTAGTTGCGTGGAAGCTGCAACTGGTTGATGTTCCGGAACGAGTCATTGTTTTCACAATCGAGAGGACTTTGGAACAGAACGCCACTCTATTGATTCACAAATGGCAGAAGATTGCCCACAAGTTCGACAAGGATTTGCTGGTTAGAGTCATTGTCCGAAGGGTGACTCTGAATGTGAATTCCACCCAAACTATAAATCAAAGGAACATGACAATCCAAGCTTCATTCAGTTCAGTCTACTGGGGCAGCGCCGACAAATTGCTTCCATTAATGCAAACAAGCTTCCCAGAATTAGGGTTGAAAAAGGAAGACTGCACAGAGACAAATTGGATCCGATCCACCCTCTACTTCGCCGGCTACCCCATCGAATCACCATTAGAAATTCTACTCAACAGAACCACATCAGCTCAAATATACTTCAAAGGAAAATCAGAGTACGTGCAGAGACCGATTCCAAAACAAGGGCTTGAAGGAATATGGAGATTGTTCTACGAAGCAGAAGCAGAGCAGGCGCAGTTCGCCTTCACCCCTTACGGTGGAAGAATGGCGGAGATATCCGAATCTGCCATTCCGTATCCTCACAGAGGTGAGAATTTATACAGCGTGGTGTATTGGGAAGTGTACGACGGCCGAATTCCGGAGAGATACATAAATTGGCTTCGGAGGCTTTACAGTTATATGGGAGCTTACGTTTCCAAATATCCTAGAGCAGCATACATCAATTACAGAGATCTCGATCTCGGAGTCAATAAAGTTGACGGAAGAAACACCACCATCTCCATCTCTCAAGCGCGCCTTTGGGGAGAGAAATGTTGGAAAAATAATCGAGATACGGGGAAAACAATGCTTTGAGATTACAACAAGCTCTTTTCGCAAGACGAGATACGCCTCGGCTAGTGCTCACGGTTCGGCGTATTGTCCCCAAAGATAAAACGACTTCGTCCTTTAGAGTAGTAGCACCACAAACTCTAAAGGCCCCGGCGAACTTGACGAGGTATGAGAACCGAGCCAACAATGCTCCTAACACAACTATAATGATAATGTATGCAAATGGAGAGAAGAGAGAACACTTCAAGTGTTGGTATCTTGAAAATGAGCTCTCAAGTCCTCATTTTATAGCACCATGGAAAGATCATTGGTCACACCATGAATGCTTGACATCATGGTAATAAACCTTATCATAATGGAGTTGAAGGTTACATAAGTTGAAAGGTCAAAGGTCATGCAACCTTTGGTTGCAACTTTGCAACTCACGTCACTTTTTAGTCCATAGAGGACCTCCACATTGTTTGTCATCCAACCCACAAATGGGCTTTCCAAACTAGTGGTCTCAAATAGCCCAAAAGGCCTATAATCAAAACTCTACTTTGTAGCAATTCATTTTCACTCATCGAATAAAAAATTCGATTTTGAATCGAGTCTACTACAATATATCAACTCCAACTATTTAATTCTCAAAGAATTAAATATACACACATCAAATTAATTAAGAACCCTACAACTGCAATTTCGATCGACTTGTTCGGATTAAGACAACTGTTGATCCATTTAATTTCTTCAGAAACGAACAGAGCATTCCAACGTTGGAATAATCTCCGTTAAATAACTAAGCACTTGATACAGACATGGTTATTGAAGAGTACTCTTCGGAAAGTGATGTGAGCACCTATTCTTGAAGAGCCGAGTATGCCGAGAGAAGACAACGTAGAGAGATCATAAAGCCTAAGCGCTACTCTAATTAGTTATAGCCCTATTTTTCCTATACTCATATTTGGTTATGTTATTAGACTTATATTTTCTTTTGGATTAGGCCTAAGGCCCATATTGTGGGTTTATACCCTACGCTTAGTATTTAAAGGTTATGATCTATTGTTCTAGGGCATGTTTTGAATAATTTCTCAATAGAGACGGCGATTCTTGCGTGATCGTGAGAAGTTGCGGAGTTTCACGTTCTCTTTAACGTGAATATTAATACCATACGTGTTAATTGGTGCTTTCATTGATTTGTTCGATGGATCCTGGTGCCAAGGATTTGCAGGCGCAATTCGACGCTCTCAGCACCCAATTGGACAACGATTTCAACAATCTCAGACAGAGTTTCAGAAGCAGTTAGATGAATTCATGGTTAACCTCAAAAATACACACTCGTCTTCATCACATGTTGAACCCTTCGGCCACCCTTCACAAGGCCGTTTGCCGCACATCCGCCTTGATGTTCTCCGATTTGATGGCAGCGATCCATATTCTTTGATCTTTAAAATCGAGGAATATTTCGGCTATCACAACACACCCGACGTTCAACGCCTTCAAATTGTTTCCTTTCACCTTGATGGCCCAGCTTCTACATGGTTTCAATGGCTCAAATCACAGGGTATGCTTTCTTCATGGTCAGACTTCTTATGCCGCGTCAAATCCCGTTTTGGTGACTCCCAATTTGACGACCCAGAAGGCGCCTTGGCTAAAATCTCACAACTTTTGTGGCTGATTATCAGTCAATATTTGAATCATTGATGGGTCGTACCAAGGGAATCTCGGAAGCTTTACTTATCTCCTTCTATATTTCGGGGCTCAAACCGTCTATCCGTCGTGACCTCCAGTTGAATCGGCCTTCAACCTTGGATGAAACATTTTCTTTGTCTCGTGTATTTGAAAGTAAAAACCTCGAGACCCAATCTGAGACACGCGTTTTTTTACGCCTACTCTCTCGCCCTAATCCACCACCGCCCACCACGCGGCCTTCCCCATCAAGCTTTTCCACTGTGGCACCGCCGGTTGAGCCCAACTTAACTTCCAGCACATCGCCTAATCATTCCACATGACGTGACTCATCGACAATTCCCATTCGACGACTGACTCCTGCTGAAACGCGTGAAAAGCGTGAACGGGGATTATGTTTTCACTGTGACCAACGTTGGAATCCCTCATATCGCTGCAAGAATCTGGGCACAGTTAATGCTCCTTTCCAGGGAAGATATTGACACACCCTTGGACAATTTTGAGGAGTTGGACGCTTCTGATCCAATGTCGGATGAAGGTATTATATTGGCTGGTGTCTCTAGCATTCACTTCCTCTCCGGTGCTACGTAGCCACGTTCTCTTCGCCTATGGTGAAACACCCTTCAGTATCAATATCATGTAATGATTGACAATGGTAGTACTCACAACTTTATTACTCCCACTCTCGCCGAGCGTCTTAAGTTGTCCCTCACTCTTGTCCCTAGTTTTCGAGTGTATATTGGCAATGGAGATTCTATTCTTTGCCAACACAAGTGCACGGGTGTTCCTATTACTCTCCAGGGTACACTCTTTACTTTGGATTTGTGCATTTTATCGATTAAAGGTCCCGATATTATTCTCGGTATTGAGCGGCTCCAAGAGTTGGGCAAGGTAACTCATGATTATCGTTCTAGTCGCATGGAGTTCGAGTGGCATGACAAGCACATGATTTTGACAGGTGACAACTTATTGAATTCTCGTCAAGTTACTTTTTCCACTATGATGTTCATTTCAAGGTCGGACGAGCTCGATGCTATTTATGAGCTTTGGTCGGTTGATGCCACATATCCAACCATCCTCCCCACCTCGTCTTTCGATCTTCAAAAGGTTCCAAAATCCTTTCATGAGGTTTTGCTCGAATTCAGTGACGTGTTTGCAGTACCGCGTGACCTTCCCCTCGATGCTTGTTCGATCACCGCATTCACTTTGTAACCAGTAGTAAACATGTGAATGTTCGGCCATACCGTTATCCTTATTATCAGAAGAATGAAATGGAACGGTTGGTTCGTGAGATGCTTGATCAAGGCATAATTCTTCACAGTCACAGTCCATTCTCCTCTCCGGTTCTATTAGTTAAGAAGAAAGATGGCTCTTATCATTTCTGTGTCGACTACCGTGCCCTCAACGCAGTTACTATTAAGGATACATTTCCTATTCCCACTGTCGACGAACTTCTTGATGAATTGGGTAATTCCGTGGTATTTTTCAAATTGGATTTGCTTTCCGGATTTCATCAAATTCGTGTTCATACTAATGATACCTTCAAAACGGCTTTTCGTACACATGATGGCCATTTTGAATTTTTTGTTATTCCTTTCGGTTTGACGAACGCCCCATCCACCTTCCAAGCCACGATGAACTTATTCTCAAAGAATTCTTACAACGCTTTGTTGTTGTTTTTTTTGATGATATCCTCATATATAGCTCTTCTGAAGTTGAACATATTACTCATTTGCGTGTTGTGTTGAATTGCCTCCGATCCCATTGTTTATTTGTCAAGTTCTCCAAATGCTCTTTTGGCACTGTGTCAGTGGAATATTTAGGACACATGGTAAGTGCTGGCAATGTGTGGGTTGATCCCTCTAAAATTGAAGCTATGTTAGCTTGACCTGAACCATCTTCAGTGAAGTAGCTACGCGGGTTTCTTGGTCTCACGGGCTACTGTCGTAAATTTGTAAAGAACTATGCTATTATTGCTTCTCCTCTCACTGATTTGCTTCGCAAGGATTGCTTTATTTGGTAAGCAGACGCCTCCACAGCCTTTCATGCCCTTAAACAGGCAATGATGTCAACTCCCATTTTACGATGCTTCTAATGTTGGGGTAGGTGCAGTGCTCTTACAGGGCAATCATCATATTGCCTATCATAGTCGCAAACTGAGAACTCGGTTAAAAAGTGCCTCTACATATATTAAAGAATTGCATGTCGTTTGCGAGGCCATTGAAAAGTGGCGTCAATATTTGATTGGTTGATGATTTGTTATCCATACGGACCACCATAGTTTGAAGGATCTCTTATGCCAACAACTACACACCCTTGATCAACATCATTATTCTCGTAAGTTCTTGGGGTATGACTTTGTTATTGAATACAAACCGGGCAGCCATAATGTTGAGGCTGATGCATTGTCGCGTGCTCCCGATGGATTACCACCGCACCAGGTCCTGTCCCTTTCACTCACGGAAGGATTTGACGTTCTTACTCCATCCTGCATGTTGATACAAAGTGTGTCTGTCTCTACATTTCTTGATGATTTGCAAAAAGAAAACCATACAAGTGATGAGTATATTTCTTATCACCGGCGCCTCAACAGAGGTGAATTATCTCCCGATTTTGTTGTCATAGATGGCATCCTCCTATATCGACACAAGTATTTTCTCACTCCATCCTCTCCTCTGAAGCAACATTTATTACATGAATTTCATTATTCTCCAGCCCATGGCTATGGTGGTGTTAAGAAGACACTTATTGGTCTCTCTTCCCTATTTTATTGGCCTCACATGCGTCGCGATGTTGAAAACTTTGTTCGTGCAAGTACTATCTGCCAACAAGTGAAGAATCAAACCACTGCTCCTGCTGGCCTTCTTCAACCATTACCTGTCCCCATTTTGGTTTGGAACGAGCTTTCGATGGACTTCATTACCCATCTTCCACATTCCCATGGATACTCTGTTATTCTAGTGGTGGTTGACCGTCTCACCAAGACTGCTCACTTTGGCCCTTTACCAACTAGTTTTACGGCTTCAAAGGTTGCTCGCTTATTCACTGATATGGTTGTCAAGTTGCACGGGTTCCCCTCTTCCATCATTTCAGATCGCGACCCTATCTTTCTTAGTCGTTTCTGGAAAGAGTTATTCAAGCTTAGTGGAACATCCCTCAAACATAGCTCCGCATATCACCCTCAAACGGATGGTCAAACCGAAGTCGTGAATCGTTGTATAGAACAATATTTGCGTGCCTTGACTTCCGATCGGCCAGAGCGTTGGCCCGAATTTCTCGGATGGGTTGAATTTCACTACAACACAAACTACCACTCTAGTATTAACATGAGTCCATTTCAAGCTGTGTATGGTCGTCTTCCTCCTACTATTCCTCGCTATACGCCTAGTGCAACATCCATTGATGCGCTTGACGCCTTGCTTTTGGAGAGGGATCTTTTATTGTCTGATTTAAAATTTTCTCTCTCGGCTGCTCAACACCGTATGCAACAACAAGCAAACAAACATCGTCGCCATGTCCAATTTGTTGAGGGTGACTTGGTGTGGGTAAAATTATAACCATATCGACAGGTTTCAGTCGCTCGTCGTTCTTCTCTCAAACTAGCTAAGCGCTATTTTGGGCCTTATCCCATTATCGAGAAGATTGGAGCAGTTGCTTATCGTCTTGCCCTGCCGCAAGATAGCCGTGTGCACCCGGTTTTCCATGTATCATTGTTCAAACCTTTTACTGGTGCTCCTACATCTCCTATAAATCATATTCCAGTGGATTCTGCTGGGCTGCCATCCTTAATTCCTGTTGTGGTTGTTTCCTCTCGTACCATCATTCATAACGGCATTCATGAGGATCAAATTCTAGTACAATGGCAAGGACTTCCTCCTGAAGCAACTACATGGGAGTCCCTTGATGCCTTTCGTCGTACATTTCCAAACTTTCACCTTGAGGACAAGGTGACTTTGCAGGGGGAAAGTGTTGCTACAGACATGGTTATTGAAGAGAACTCTTCGGAAAGTGATGTGGATGAAATGGGAGCACCTATTGTTGAAGAGCCGAGCATCGCCGAGAGAAGACAACGTAGAGAGATCATAAAGCCTAAGCGCTACTCTAATTAGTTATAGCCCTATTTTTACTATACTCATATTTGGTCATGTTATTAGACTTATATTTTCTTTTGAATTAGGCCTAAGACCCATATTGTGGGTTTATTCCCACGCTTAGTATTTAAATGTTAGGATCTATTGTTCTAGGGCATGTTTTGAATAGTTTCTCAATAGAGACGGCGATTCTTGCGTGATCGTGAGAAGTTGCGGAGTTTCACGTTCTCTTTAACGTGAATATTAATATCTTACGTATTAGAACTCATCTTTATTCGGTAATAATTAGTGTTTGTTTAGATTGCAGCAACAATGATAATTGATAAGTGATTGTAGTGTACTTTTGAGTTTTGATTATTTATAAAGGAAGCAAGATAGAAGCATAATTTTATAATCGAAGATACTCCCTCTGTCTCACTTTAATTGTCCTGTTTTATATTCAAATTAGTATATTATTATAATAAAACAGGACAACTAAAGTGGGATTGAAGGAATATTATATACAAATGCAAAACATAAAAAATCCCCAACGTCAAGAATGAATGTCAGAAAAGAAACCATAGAGTAAGTTAAGAAGCAATAATGCAGATAAATAAGAAATTAGTTGATAGCGGGACAGCCTTCAGCAACGACCCCAGGAGCGGTGGGACACGTGGCCAAAGGGCAATGGTCGTCGATGTCCAATCCCCACCAATGAACCGAGACGTTGTAAGACTGCAGAGTGAAGTAAATCAAGATGGCCATGAACGCAATCCCTGCATTGAGCGCCGCCGACATAACATAAGCATGCCTCGCCCACCACTTTCTGTTCACTCTATACAGGTACACATTGAAATAAATCCCCACCGCTCCCCACATGATTAAGTTCACCGACCTCGCCGGGGGCATGCTTGCGGTCACGCCCAAGATGAGCGGCACATTGATCAGCTTCAACCACTCCTTCTCTGGATATTTCCGGCTCAGGAAGTACGGCGGCAGCGGCGCCAACGCCCCCATGAGGAACCACCAGTTCAACATGCCGTAGACACCGGCGGAGGTGAACATGCGGAGGGGGCCTATGACGCCCCAGATGATGGAGGCGTTGTAGAAGACGTTGTCTCCGGGACAGGTCCACGGGCTCCCCTCCGGTAGTGTGTCTGGGTCGCAGATGTGGTCGACCGTGGTGAGGAGCCACCACGCGGTTGCAAAGTAGACAGCGGAGGCAACGACGGTGCCAACGAGCTGGGCCAGGAACATGGATTTGGGAGGGATCTTCATGTAGTGGCCTAGCTTGAAGTCGGAGAGGAAAGTGAGTGCTTGGGACATGCTTATGTAGCCGTATGTCTTGAATGCTACGTTTGCTAGTGGCCTCCCCGGGTATACGTACCCTATTATCATCTCCGTTATCACGTTCAATCCAATTTGCTGCACATCAGCATATATCATCATTACTTGATTCTTAATTACTATAAAACAAACAAATTAAGCTTAACTATATACCTGATTAGTTGTGGCTTGTATGATGCCGATTGGTAGAGTGAAAAAGAATGCCATAGCGCAGGCCATCAAAAGCCCCCACCATGGAAGCTGCAGCTGTTTGCCGAAACCTTCACAAGCAAAGAGAGAAAGCCCAAACACCGCAACCAGGATGGCGTGAAACCACCACTCTGGCACAGACTCGTAGTTCTTCTTCATTATTTTTGTGTGCACGTCCACTTTCTCACCATTCACATCACTCGTTGCTTTCGACCATAGCGTCCAAATCGTTCTACAACCATATTTTCACATCCTTATTGGTATTAGTATAATTAATAAAAAGTATAAAGATTAATTGATTAAATGATAAGCAAGTTGGCTCTTACTTCCCATAATAGAGCGCGACGTGGACGATGGTAGCGGAGAGCACGGCAAAGCTAGTGGCGTAACTGAAGGCAAAGAAAGAGCTAAGGTGAAGCTTGCTGTAGGCATTGTAACCGGCCTCGTCGAAGGAGAAGGTGGCCTTGTCGATCACGCGAGAGATGTTGTAAGGATTTCCGTTCTCATCAAAAGTGCCGGAGGAGAAGAATGGGAATTTCCTTGCGTTGTAGATGTTGTTGAAATATACGATGGGTGTAAGAACATACATCGTTAGGATGAAGCCAACGACAGAGTTGATGATGGCGAAGCCCGGTGTGGCGATGGGGTCGCCCATGAAACTAGTCACAGTTGCCCAGTCCAAGGAAAACGACCCGATACCCATCCCGTGCAGACCCGACCCGAGCTGCTGCATCAGTATGGAGTCTTTCCAGATGTAGCAGAGTACAGAAATAGAAGATATTGTGGGGAAGAAATAAGCTGGGACCACGTAGTAGGCGAAGCTTAGTGTGAAGATCATCACAAAGAATTGCAGCCTTGTGAACCCTCCCTTCTCTCTTGTATCTTCTTCATGCAGTGTCCTAAAGTAGATACAATTTGACCAAGTCAATTAGTTGCTAATTTCATGAAATTTTGAATTTTCAATGAGCTATACATATATGTGTATATATATATATAATTACCTGAAGAGTGATATAGAAGTCATGTTTTCAGGCCACCACATGTATGGAGAATCCACCAGAATTCGCCTAAATATCCCAGCCCACCCATAGCCAAGCATCTAACAAAATACAGTATAAATTACACTTGTGCATCCAAAAATTCAAGTGCACACCTAAATAAAACCCTAAATAGTAAATAAAGATCTTTTTTGGTGCACAAAGAGATAAAATAATTACCTGAGTAGTGAGAACCAAGAACCAGGCAGCAAGAGGGTGCAAAGGGCGATGGTAGAGGGCCTTAACTATAGTAACAATGCTGAGAGCATAAACGCCACCGGCGCCGCAGTTGGCGAAGATGGTGATCAGGACGTGCTCTTTGAGACTGAAAGGCCCAGGATTCAAGGACATCGACCACCCGGTCATCGGCACCCGAAACGCCGTAGTTGGCAACACCTTTGCCATCAACTTCCCCACTGGGAGCGTCACTATTTGTGCTGCAACGGATCTAACGACCAACGCGTTTTGGCGGTACTCGAAGAATTGGTTGGTAAACGCCAGAATCACACACGTTGTTATGCCTAGAAACCATGTCCGGAACGTCAGCACCGCCACCGTCGGATCGTCCGTCGCCGACACTGTCAGCCGGACCTGCTCGATCGGACAGTAATCCTCCTCTTCTAATTCTTCATGCATAAATTAATAACAACACAGAAAATTAGATTTGGTGAGAGTGGGTTTTGAATAATAATACAATACACAAGATTCTTGGTTAGGGCTGCAACCATTTTTACGGATTCTATTCAAATTTTATCCATATCCCTCAATTTTCCATTTACCTAATCAAGAATTCAAGATCTTCTTCTTTTTCGCTTATATATGAAATTCGAATTACACTTGTCAAATGAACTTTCTTGTATGCAAGAGCAACATAACATTTGTCGAATAATAAAAGCACGCAAGAATGCAGCATTATATGTACTAGAAGAACTGCGAATAATAACAGCACATGCAAGAATGAATGCAACATTATACTATAAGAACTTCGAATATAAAGTTGTACCTTCTATTTCAAAATTGTGTTGAGGTGATTTTCCCAGCCACTGATGGCCGTCTACGGCGGCGGGTTCACGGTTGCCGCCGGACATGATTCTTGAATTGATATTCCGGCGACGCACAAATTCGCAACTCCCTTAAGGAATGTAATGGATTTGGATGTTGAAGTATTTGAATATATAGGACCACAGATACTAGGAATTGGATTTCCATAATAGGTTTTTGTGGAACAACTGCCAATTCGGTTCAATTATATTTAGTAAATAGTGATTTTTCGGGTGAATATATAGAGAATAAAGTCTACATTCACTCGGGAAAAAAGTTGACCAAATACGATTAATCTATCATATTGGATACAATTCGAAAAATTAATGTATATCCTCTTGCGTGGATATTTCGAGTAAATGTTACTCGTATTAGTATCCTCATTGTGGATTATTGTTTCCATAATATTATGAATTTTATTTAATTTCACTGTTACAGCTGTATTGTAGTTGGACTAATCATAATATGGTTGTTTGTCTTTTCAAAAAAAAAAAAAAAATATGGTTGTCTGTTGAATAAAAACTACATCGGTCACTTTTTGTTGATCTAATTCCTAATTAAATTATTCATTTCTCTCCCTTTTATTTATACAAAACAATTTTTATTTTACAAATGATTGTAACATTAGAAGAATTAGTATTTTTACCCGTGCAGTTGCATGGAAAATTATTTTTTGTAGTATATAATTTCATCATTTTAAAATATAAATAATTTTAATAATGTTTAATAAAATTAAACAATCAAAATAAAAGTTATCTTATTATATATAATAAGAATTCAGCATACATATTATATTTTTAAAGATTATAAATAGGTTATTATATACTTCATCCGTTTTATAAAAATATATATCATTTGAATATTTGATGCGATACAAATTTTAAAAAAATGTAGGTGAATTGAGTGGTATTAAAACCGAGACTCACAAAAAAAATGTTATTAAGTATTAAAATATAGTTAATTTAAATGGTAGTGTGTTAGGACCCACAAAAATGTGTTATTAAATGTTAAAATATAATTGATTTGAATGATAATGGAGATTGAGACTCACAAAAAATGTTATTAAACGTTAAACCATATCCAAAAATAGAAAATTGATATTTATGTGGAAGGTAATAAATTTGCAAAAGATGTATCTTTTTAAAAACGAAATGAGTATTAGTTTCTCTTTTTAATGTAACAAAAAACATAAAAAATTGCTTATTACATTTTATTCGATTTTAAGATTACCTAATTAATTTAGGATGCATATTTTCTAATTTTTTTAAGTTGCAATTTGACTTCAAAATATTTAATTAGTTTTTTTTGCACATATGTGAAATATATTTTTTATTTACATTTTATTAAGTTTATAATGGTTTATTTAATAGAAATTTATTTAATGATTTATTGAAACTATTCATTTTCCCACTCCCCACTACTTAATTATTATCTCTTTAATGAATTTATTAATTTTTATTATTTTTAATTAACTATATATAATAATAACTTATATTTAATAATAATAAATTATATATTTATAATCAAAATAATAAAATAATGAATATAATTTTATAAATGAAATTAAAGAAAATTAATTATTGATGATATGAAAAAAGAACTTAAAAAATAATAAATATAACTATATTTGAATATATTTTTTTATTAATTTATTGTGTCATATTTTAAGATAAAATAAAATGTAAAAAATGAAAAGACAATAAAATAAATAAACTAAAAATATACATATTTTTCATTAATTATAAAATAATAAATAAAACTTTAAATGGAATTTAAAAAAATTAATTATTGATAATTTGAATAAAAGAAAAAGTAAGAAATATAGATATAACTATATTTGTATTCACATTTTTATTCATTTCATCATTTGTAATGTCATAACTTAAGAAAAATAAAAATGAGAAGTCAAAAGACAATAAGGTAAATATAATAAAAATATTAATTATATATAATTTCATAAAATATGTAAATTAATAAAATAAGAAATATGATTTTATAATAAAATTAAAAAAAATCATTACTGATAATATTAATAAAAGAGAAAATAAAAATATGAAGTTAAAAGATAATAATGTAAATATAATAAAAAGAGCAGAAAAATTTATTTCATAAAATATATAAATTAATAAAATAATAAATATAATTTTATTATGAAATTAAATAAAAATAATTATTAATAATATGAGAAAAAATAAAAATGAATAGTTAAAAAACACTAATCTAAATAAAATAAAAGAAGAAGGGCAAAATGGGAAAAAAAAGTGACAAAATAGTTTTGCTTTTGTATATATATCTAGATTGAGAGTTATTGAATGACATTTCAAGTTGAAAGTCATCATTTTTCATTTATTTTTAAATTAATATTGTTTGTCTTTTTATTATAACTTTCTTAAGAGAAAAATATTTATATAAGAATCTAAGTGTTCCATGGGAATGGATCAAATAAATATAATACACCAAATATATGAAAATTTTCTTTCACCAATTAAGTAATCAATAGAAAGATAGAGCAATGTTTTAGCTAGATTCCAAGTGAATCAAATAGAATCAAGTGTTCCACTTTTTTGTCTTTGATTTTCATATTCCATAATTAAATTTTAATTTAATATAATTATATATATAATATTAAGTTCATCTTATCCAAATATATATATATATAACTATTTTTAAAGTTTAATGTCATTTTTAAATTTTATAAATTCAAAAAAGAGTATATTCTTTGAAAAGTTCAAAATTTTCAAATAATTGCTAGTTATAATTCATTTTATCATGATAAATTCTCTATTTTAAAAAATATTAATTCAAATAATTAATTTGAATGCATGAAATTAATTGGATCTCATCCTAGTGTGAATTAGTTTTTCTGAAATAAAAATATATTCAAAATTCAAAACGAAATAAATTTAACGGTACAAATTTTAGAAAGACAGATGAAAATATAAGTTTTAAACCTGTTCACCTATATAACTCAACTGACTTCCATTTCAGCCAAAAAGAAATTAGCAAGAAATTTAATAACACAACTAGTAAAGAGAAAATGAATCATAAACGTGCTGATAAAAGCAATTAAATACATACTATAATATTTAAAAAGAAAAGGAAATAAAAGCATAAATGTTGAGAGAAAAAAGCCACATTAAATATTATATATCGTATTATAAGAATTTCTATATCATATCCAATTATTTTATGTATAATATGTGCCGCTCTCTTATGCTACATAGGTGTATAAGTAACTACAAATTTCATCATTATTATTTAGTTGTTATTTAATTAATATTAATTATGTACAATTAAAATTTTAGTCAAAAAATAATTATTAATAATTGTTTACAAAATTTAACTGTCACGTTCAAAAATAGGTGACTGTTTAGAAAATTGAATGTTTAAGTTGGGAGGGAAATTAAGTGAAATGAAATTTTCAATTTCAGTTATTGCTGCTAATTTTTTGTTTTAATCATTCCACCTTCTCCTCTAATTTACTGCATTAATTTAATATCTCCAATTTCAATTATTGCATTCATTAATTGTCTTCAATTTTCAAAATCTCTATAATTATTGCATTAGTTATGTGTTTAGTTTTTATATTTTCGAAATATATGTAATTAATGCATTAAAAATTCTATTCTTAATTAATTTTTGAAAAATTACTTAAATTAAATTTAAATTTTCAAATTTCAAATTAATTAATTCTCTATTTCTATATCACTTAGAATAACTAATCTTTTCTCAATAAAATAGATATTGATCTGCGTGCCAAAAATAAATGAGTTTAATGACCCAATTTGGTATGTATATACTTACTTCGCTTCATACTAATTGAGGTATATAGTTGGTTGAACTTCAATTTACATAATACAAATTAGTTAATGATTGGGTATAATAGTAACACTAACACAGGATGAGGATCCCAACTGCTTCACAATGTGAATATATGAAAAAGGTGGTGGGTTGGAATCATTACACCCGACCCGATTGACATATATGTCAACACTCAACATAAAGCTTGAAGGGACAGACAGTCGGTGAATTTTGTATTATTATGCGAATAAAGTTTATTTATTTTAAGTGAGTCACTAATTTGCAACTTTATTCAATCAAGGCCACATCGACTGTTCTAACAGTATGACAACAACTCAACCTACACGCGCCGCGTGGTGCTGTATGAGTGGCCTCTTGTGTGACACGTGTCTCGTTGGTTTGTGATATTTCTTCCAAAAAACCAAACCAAAAGTAACAATGATAGGGGTAGGGTTTGTATGTATAGAATTAAATCTTTTGCATGATCGGGATTTACCAAAATAATATATCTCCACATCATCTTATTATGAATCACAATAATTTACCCAAATACTTGATTTGATTACACGTTAACGGGGATACAACTGATTTAATTGATTAAACTCTCAATATATCTTTAAATGTTAATGATTATGAAGGTAACGTGATAACTAGAGTTGTCAAGATGATCGGGTCGGGTCAGTCTA
Source organism: Leonotis leonurus (assembly GCA_026898415.1). Taxonomy (NCBI): domain Eukaryota; kingdom Viridiplantae; phylum Streptophyta; class Magnoliopsida; order Lamiales; family Lamiaceae; genus Leonotis; species Leonotis leonurus. Next base: position 340,530 of record JAPKLX010000071.1, on the reverse strand, counting down.
GCCAAACCCAAATCTCTCGGACTAGAGTAGGCTGAGTAGGACTGGGTATTTTTTTGGACTGTTGAAATTAAAATTCATCCCCATTTATCACAGGTCTAAAAAAATAAAATAATTGTATCAAGATATAGATCAAATATATTATTATATTTAATGTATGTTTGTTATGTTATCCTACGATTAAATGGAGTCCAAAAAAAAATTATAATAAAATTAAATAAAATGTAATATTTCTAAAGAGTATCAAAATATCATCATACATAAATTTTAATTAAATTACAATATATTTAAATATAAACACTATTATAGCATCTTATTTTAAATAATATGAAGAAATATTAAAATAATGTTGAAAAGTATAGGAGCATAAATTAGCTCAAAGCCTACCATACTTTTAAGATCCAAAGTCCATAAATTCATTGAGCTCGAAATTTTTGAGCTTCTATATTTTGAGTTCAGTCCAATTCTAATCATGGATGAAACGGGTCATTTCATACTAATTTTGATATAGCACTGGTTGACAATTTATTTTGGCATCTTTTTTTTTTATCACTTCTTGAGAAACCCTCATTTTTATCCTTTATAATTTCCCTTATTTTTAAAAAATATCTCAAATACAAACCTAAAGCTAATACTACTAATTTTCATTAGAGAGTTCGTATTTTGTGACACGTTTGAATTTTTATTTAAATGTATACATTTGAATGCATATCTCAGTTATTGATACTGAAGTTCATGCTATTTTATATAGAAGTGTCTATATTCGGGATATAGTTTATTTTTGTTTTCCAAATAGATATGCGAACATTCAAATTAACAACACTGTCATTCTAAAATCTAATTGGATGATGTGAATATTCGTTTTCTCTACTAACTATCTATATATCTATAAAACACCTGACATCCATCTGAAATCAATTGCAATTCAATTTCAATGACAAATTTGTAAATACTTTTAATTTCAATGTCAATTTTGTATATGTCAATTTTAGTAAAGCTGTCACGACATGCTCGATCTGACCTACCTATTAAGAGTACTCGGGATTTGCATATGGTTAAACTTCAAAAATTGAGGTCCAAAAATAATTGTGCTAAAAAAATTCATCTAAATTTTTTACCATACAATCGAATATCAGACTTAAAATAGTCAACCCATCTATATACATGCACTACATAAAAATAAATTATAATTCATTTTCAACAGTAATTTTGTAAATAAAATATTAAAAATCTATGAAATTTTTGGATTTTTTATAATTAAAGATATTATAAATTTAACATTAAATATTAAATAATTAAAATTAAAATTAAAATTAAAATATTAATTTTCTAATATTTTATATAAATAAAAATATTTAATGCACAAAAAGTTATTAAATTGATTAATTGTCTTATTTATTAAATTAAAAAAAATTATTGCATGGATGAGTAAAATCAATGCCCAACAGCTCTTAAAAGACCGAATTGAGTCTTATATTTACAGGTTCAAAATTTTTCTAGCAAGTTAGGACATATTTCAATAATTTAAAAAATTCAATCTGACAATTTTGACAATTTTAATAGCAGCAAAACACATGCAATACATTAATAAAGAACTTATTAAGTCAAATACTAAACAACGTAAAGATAAAATTATTTTAAAATTTCAAATTTACATAAAATAATGAACAAAAACTAAAATAAATAACTATAATTTCATGAAACATGATAAAAAAAATTTTAAATAACTATTTTATATATAAAAAATGTTGTAATTATTTTATTTTCGATGCATTGCACGAGACACAAGTACTAATATACAGAAACCATATGAAATTATAATTCATCCTTATACATAATTGATATTTGAATAATATACTATTTAAATTATTGAAATTGTTTTTTTTTTGTGATAATATAATATCTGATTCTTTTTTCAACTCAACGAGTTTCAAACATTGAAAAGATAACCGGAAGAATTTGTGGTATTGAATTTGCTACAAATAGAAAGATGACATCACCATTATCGACGTTTCAAGGAATATAATGCAAAAGTTGTAAATTTCATCTAAATATGTAGTACCCTTTTCTGGTTAGCAGTAGTGTCGGTGATTAATATAATAATTATATATATAAATAAATAAATTACTTTTATATATTACATGAACACGAAATATATTATAATTATCAAATTATGATTAAAAATTGAGTATTAATAAAATTTATTAAAATTTTAATATTTTCATGTCCATCTCTCATTGTAGCTACATTTAATAGGACAGAAGAAGTAGTAATTAATCTAGAAACTTCAACAATGCTATAATCTCATATCTCGATATTCATAATGGTTTGTTATTCTTTATTATTTTGGAATATAAAATTATTTAATATTTTTATAGTATTATCTCTATTTATAATTTTTTTTACATTTTACCTTACGACTCTATTCATGAAAATTATTTACATTTCATTTTATTTATAATAAATTAATTCACGCAATTTAATTAAAATTAATAAATCAAGTAAATTGATGTTTCACTCAATAAACTAATTATTTAAAATAATAAAGTTAGTAAATTGCAAATTACATTTACTACATACTCCATACAAAATTAAATTGAACAATGGAGTAGTGTTAAGAAAAATTACCACAAAAGGAGAGCTTTTTATGCTATAGTGAGAGAAGAAAAGAATAGAAAAGTGTATAAATGTAAACTCAGACAGGTCGAACCGTCCAAGGATGCAAAGACACAAAGTACAGCGCCAACGTCTTCAGTTCCTCTTTTTAAAGGAGACAAAGAGGAGGCCCTCCTCACCTGCACTCCCCCACATTACACATCACACATGCTCTCCCTCATACACCACTTTGCTATTTGAAGCATCTGAATCTGAGCTCAAGTCTAAAACTTTCGATACCACTCTTCCTCAAGGAAGAAAATTACAAATGCAATGGTGCTCATAACCGAAAATATTATCCAACAGTTTCAAACCCTCATGGAAAAAGGTGGCCTCATTGTTTTCTGGTTATTATTGTCGCATATTCATTTCTTGATTCTTCCTTTTCTTGCTGTATCGATGCTTGCATTTGTGGGATGCTGATGTTCTTTATGTGTGTTTTGCAGTTGACGAGTCATTGAAGAATACTTTCCAGGTTTGATAGTATTTGCTCATATGTTATTTATACTTTGGGTGAATCTAAATAGTAAAAGATTGATCTTGCTGATTCCATATTTGGTCTTTCTTTCCTCCTTAATATTCTTTTTTCTCTATTTTTATTTTATTTTTCCTTTCCCCTGGGCTTCTAATTTTGGTCTTATGTTCTGATGTTTTTAAGTCTAGATTTCTGTGATGAGCTGTGTAATTTCTTGGTAGAGTGTGGTGGGTATACTGATTTCCCCGTTTTATAGTCATTCTAGTTATTGAGGATACTGAGGGATTTAGGATTTCTGTAAAGGCAATGGTGATTGCTTTTAGGGAGTTTACAACATATTAGTTGGGCATATTAGGAGGCAAAAGGAAAGGAAAGTAAGTATCGATGAAAACAAAAATATCAAGCATGAAATGGCTCATAAGTGAGTGTGTAGAACATGAGACTTGTTCTGTTTCAATTATCTATCCTGATAATCCTTGTCATGATGTGCAGAACATGAGTTATGGGTACGAACGTGAGACTTTGGTGAGGTTTCTTAAAGCAAGGGATGGAAATGTTCCTAAGGCACATAAAATGGTTTGTTTCAGTTGATTCTATCCCTTTCAAAGTTGAGGTAAACTTTTGTGGCGCATTTGTTTCTTGAGGTCTTAATATTGTCTTGTATTTTGCAGCTGATCGATTGTTTATCGTGGAGGATACAAAACGGAATCGATGGCATACTTACGGTTAGTCTTTGGAGATACTCTTCATGTATAATGTTGTGTTGTTTGTTTCTCTTTCGAATTCCATGTACCAGCATTGCATTCATCATTTTGTTTTTGAAATCCTATATCCAAACCATCTTTCAGTGTTATTTTGATGACTTAGCTGATTAATTATACAGAAGCCAATAGTTCCCATCGAGTTTTATAGAGGAATACGAGATTCTCAGCTTACCGGCATGTGTGGATACTCGAAAGAGGTACTGCATAATTTAGAGAGAGAAAATATTTCTTTCCCTTCTTGATGCACTACGAAATTGAGATTTCTTCTTTGAATGCATACTTTGATTGGGCCAAGGTTTTCTTTCTTTATGCTCAGCAAAGTACATCGTTGTTACTAGAGGATCTTACTCATGTTAAATTTGTGCAACTCGACTCACGCTTTACCTATGTAATTATACAGGGCCATCCTGTCATTGCCGTTGGTGTAGGGCGCAGCTCATACAACAAGGCATCTGTAAGATATTGTTATTTCTGATAAATAAGTATTGCTTACTAGTATTCATCTTCGCGAAGTTGTTTTTGAGCTGGTTCAGAAATGTTAAATCCTCTAAAATTGACAAAATTGGTATGAAAATATGAATTTATTTTTCAGTCATTCTGCAAAATATTCTGTCTATTTGTACTTCCTAGTTCCTAATGCATTTCTTTTCTTCTTTTTCTCCTTCAGATTCACTACTATATTCAATCACACATCCAAATGAACGAGTACAGAGATCGCATGATATTGGTTAGTTTAAGACTTGAGTATCACCACATTTATGCATATAAGTAAAGACAATGTTAATTTACTCCAGTCATGATTTGTCTACAGCCTTCTGCTTCGAAGAAGTTTGGCCGCTACATCGGTACGTGCATTAAGATTCTAGACATGACTGGTCTAAAGATTTCTGCATTGAATCAGCTCAAGGTATGTTATATAAGTGTCTTGGTAAAAGTTCCTGCTCTAATATTATGTTTGTGCATGACACTTGCAGTATCTATTCTAACCCTTGGAACATATGCAGATATTGTCGGCAATATCTTCCATTGATGACCTGAACTATCCTGAGAAAACCGAAACGTATTACATAGTCAATGCTCCATATATATTCTCAGCATGTTGGAAGGTTTGGGATATGCAACTCTACCTCTTATTTAATTTTTTACTTTTTACCTATTGAACACTGAAAATTTTATCCGAACCATCTTGCAGGTCGTGAAGCCTCTTCTGCAGGAAAGGACGAGGAAAAAAGTGCAAGTTCTTTCGGGGTGTGGAAGAGATGAACTATTGAAGGTAGGCAACTAAAAAACTTCACAATTTTTAGGCTAGTGAAGTACATTGGGATGTTGAAAGATGGAAATATTGTTTTGACAACACTGGCATGATCTTTATGCAGATTATGGACTGTGAATCTCTCCCACATTTCTGTAGAAAAGAAGGCTCGGGTTCGTCCCGACACTCTGGAGATGCAAATGTTAGTGACTGTTTCTCGTTTGATCACCCCTACCATCAGCAACTTTATAACTATGTCAAGGAGCAATCTGCGCGAGTTGTTACTGCTGCACCAGTTAGGCACGGTTCGTTCCATGTGGATTTTCCAGACCCCAAACCAATTGATTTGAAGATCTCTCAAACTATAGAATGTGAAATTCAAAGACTCGGGAATCAAAACGGGCTTTCCCACTCTTCGCACGAACTTAAGGTAAACGGTGACTGAATGAATCTGGCCTAGCATACTATTGTTAGTAACGATCCCGATGGATCGGTAGTACAATGTTTTGCATCATCATATAGATCATGTTTCTTGGGGCTAACTGCTGAGCTGAACACAGCAATAGCAGTGCAGTTTGATTATGTTTGTAGTTGTATTGTGTGGAGTGGATATAGTGGTTCAGTTTAATCTTGTTGAGAATGCATATTTATGGTCCTTAAATACATATGTAGCAACACCAAATACAAAGCCTCTGATACAAATCAGTAACAAGAATGGGGCTATCAAATCAGAGCGACAACATAAAAACATAAATGCGCCAAATATATATGGTAACGCCACAAACAAAACTCCCATTGGGCAATGGTAATAGAAGTAGCAAGATATATCCTTATCTCAAAACAACAAAATAAATCAAGCTCGTCTAAGCTGGATAAAGAGAGACAATTCTATTATAGTAACACCAAAATTATCATCAAGATCATCGATAACGACGGAGGGAGAGGGTCTGGTTCCTCTTCCAGGTAGCCCTTCGGGAAGGACGCGCTTTGTGGTGCAAGTGGCCTCTGCCTCTAAGACCTCTGTACTTCTTCCCAGCAGAAGTGAGCCCACGAAGTTCCCTATGCTTGTGGACTGGATTCACGATCCAATTGATCCTTGGGTCGTTGCGGATAGTAGTATGTGCTGGATCAACCAAAATCACCTCAAAGTACTTGTAGGTAGAGTCCTGAAGTTTAAGCAATGAGTTAGAGCAGTTTGCCTTCAAGATTAAAGTAGGAATTTCCTATGCTTCAATTTGTTGAGCTTGAGCTAATAACTAAGGTGCTGTTCATTAGCGTGTCATATATGAATAATGAAACACACACATATAGAAAGAATGTGCTTAATGGACACCTCATTAATCCAGTAAGAACTCAGAACTCTAAGGCCACCGAGTTTCCTTCCAGCTCGTTCCTCTGCGACTGACCTCTTGCTGCGCTGGAATTTCAACTGAGTAACACCCTGGTTAGTGGGCTTACCGTAAACAATACCTTTGGGAACTGGCCTCTTCCTTCCACCACGCCTTACTCGAACACGATAGATGACATAGCCCTGAAAAGCAGATTATCTTGCTAGCCTTAGAAGAAAATACTAAAAGTAAAAAAATAACGAAGTACAATAAAGAAAATTCAACAAAATTAATAGCCCTGAAAAGCAGATTATCTTGCTCAGTTACATCTCAAGATGGTCAGTGTAGTTAAAAAAAAATCTTACATGCGGGAAATGGCATTCCAAAATACTACCCGATGAATAAGCCACCAAAAAAACTATAACAACTAAATAAATACCATGCATTGCAATACAAAACAAAATGTTAACACAATAAATCAGTCAAAAGACCTTTTCACAAAATCACATATATAACGCAAGTGATTCGCTTCATTTCCATTCCGATATACTCAGCTTGAAGAAGTGAATTTCCCAGTCACTAACCTCTAAATTTCCAGATTAGAACCATAGACTTGAATCAAAACAACTACATTACAATGCAAATATATCAACAATAGAACATAAAAGGGAGAAAGAAAAGAAAAGGACCTGCTTGGCCTTGTAGCCGAGGCGGCGGGCCTTGTCGGGGCGTGTGGGGCGGGTGACGCGTACAACAGCGGGGAGCTGACGATACTCCCAGCAGCGGACTCTAAGCAAGAATCGCATGACATCAGATTGCTTCTTCTTCCATAGCTCCGACACGTACGTGTAGGCACCTGCGATCCCAAATTATGAATTCAATGAGCAGGTGTGAATGGAGTTAGGAAATGACGAAGGAGATAGAAATTACCCATTGCTGCTGCTGATAGTGTAGTTCCGACTTGAGAGTTTGCGTTTTAGGGAGATTTGAGGAGGATCGGCTGATAACTAGGTTTTCAGTGGCCTTTTCTATTTTGCACTTTGCATCCCTATGTTTATATGTTTTTGCACTTTGGACCTTGCAAATTCTTAATTTCTACATTATGCTTGCATGCCATTGTTTTTATTTTCTTTTCTAGACATACCATTTAGGGTCCGTTTGGTATCATGGATATAGGAGGTTGAACATAAATAATCTTGAGTAATTTATTATTTGGTACCATTTTTCGCTTTTCAAGTGGCCCGTAGTTATAGTCAGGGTCCGAAAATTATTCTAGGTTATAGAAGGATTATAATCCTTCTAAAGAGGTGGTATTATAATTGCCCTACCCAAACAGTAACTGAAGGAAGACTATTTGTGGACAAATATACCCTTTATGTACTTTATTCTCAATACTCATTTTTTGGAAATTAGAAACCCATTTCTTTTTCTTCCCTGAGAAAGCGACGAGTGTGCCCTAGAAGTGAGACCGACTGCAATTTTCTGTAACCTGAAGTGATAATCGAAGGTAATTTTTTCTTTGCTTGACAAATTCGAACTTCTTTATGTATTAAAACAATTAATTATTAAAATGACATTTTGCGAAACATAGAACTAGAACTTGAAATTACAGCACTAAAATATGAACAATTACAGTTTTTCAATAAAATTTCTATACATTATTTGGCACATTATTTAATAGAAGACCCACATCAAATTATCACAACCATTACAAAATTTGTAATCGGAATTTTATTAACAAAATCCAGATAGAATGTTTTTTTGGGTGTTACCCACAGATCTCCTAAACTCTACCCTAGGGGTGTCAACCGGTCCGGTACCGGTTAACCGGTACCGGAAAAGTCCCAATTTGAGGAACCGGTACCGGAACCGGTTACCGACCGGTTCGGTACCGGTTAACCGGTAGAACCGGTTAAGGTACCGGTTTTTATAATTTTATTATTTTAAAATATTTTTTTAATTATTTTAAAATTATATTAATTTAAAAAATAATAATTAAATATAAATATAATTTAATTTAATTTTATAAATATTTTATAATATATAAAATAATTTTATAAAAAATATAAAACATAAAATATATATATATAATATATATTTTTAATATTTAATTTTATAAAACCGGTACCCGGTTCGGTACCGGTTACCCGGGTACCGGAAATTTTTTAAAACATAGAACCGGGAACCGGCTTATTTCCCGAAAAACCGGTTCCCGGTTCCCGGTCCGGTACCGGTTCTTCCCGAGAACCGGTAACCGTTTGACACCCCTACTCTACCCTTTGAATAAATGAGTTAATAATGAATAGGGATTTTGCAATAACTATTTACAAGAATCTGCAAGAATCTTCGTTTAATTCATGCCCGAGACAAATGGAAGAATCCCTGCAGCGCCGTTCTTCAAAACCTCACGTTGAAGAAGTGTGCGATTCAACATTTAGGTTGTTGCTGTCATTAAAAATAATAATTGAATAAAGGTGAGGGCATTTTGGAATTTTCATATAATGTTTAAGGTCAATTTGGTCATTGCACAACATATTCACTACTACAAACCTACCAACCAAGTGAGAGATTATTTTTATCTTCTTCCTTAACAAGTCTACCAAATGAAGGACTCCGTTACTATAAACTCACCATTTCCCAACACAACATATTATATTTATCCTATCATCTTATATCCTATCCATGGTACCAAATTGACCCTTAATATTGAGTTATTTATAAAAAACACCTTATAGTGTAACTTTAACATGAAAAATGTTTTATTTGTAATTTTTATGTAAAAAGTATTCAGAAGTTTAAAAATACCCTTAAATTTACTATTAAATCAATGCATGTTACACTAATTTTATATGATATCATGTTGTATTTCTTATGGTATTATATATATATATGAATTTTATATTTAATATTTAATTTAATTTAATTTGATTTAATCATTACATGATTTTTAACGTATTATTTAAATAAAAAATTACGAATATACTCAAAAATAAAAATTTGGTCGGTTAAAACAAAAACCCGATCATATTTAAACAAAACTCATGATGGGAAATCATAGATATCAAGTTCATCCTTTATAAGCAACAAGTTGAGTCTAAAATACTAGACCAAGGTTATCTTTCACGTAATTGTTGATTACAATGATGAGATAATTGTTTTCAATAATAACGACTTTTGTTATTAAATTTTGAGTTAAGTTAATTGATGGAGTATGATACAAGACAAGTATATGGACAGAACATACAAAACCACAGTAAATATAGTCATGCCTTGATGATTTCCAATAAGGGCTCAAAGATCGTTAATTAGCATAACAATACTGAGGATTTTAAACCTAATATCATTGTGTCCTAATTCACAGCACTGTTTTTTTGTTGTGTTGATCGCCATAACCTTTTGAGGAGACGAGGCATCACAACGAGGATAAACCTGCAACCATGTTAGAGATTTAAAACTGCTCTTAATTGAAATTGACTCAGTAATTCTACTTCATTTACTAAAAACATCCCATGAAGTTTCACAAATCATCATGCTCTTGAATTCCTAGACTCCAAAACCTTATGCAGAAACCAGAAAACATATTACACTGCCCATTTAAATCGGCCGCAGTTAAATTCAATATAGTTCAGCTTCCCCTACAATTGCGACTGTTAAGATAATTTGTGAGGCACAGAGGAAGCTGGTTCTGGCAAAAAAACAGATTTATTTAAGGAAATTCTTCAGCAATTTGAGCCATTACATAGTAAAGAGGACAACCAAGGCTTTTCGATTATATGAAAAATGCTATTTTTACTGATAATTAGCTTTAACGGAATTAAACTTGTGCAGCAAAATTACTTTGATTCCAATCACTCTGTTTTTCTTCTTTTTTTGGCAGGATAGGATGGATGAAATTGTCCTTCAACGTTTTGATGGTCACAAGGAAAAAAAACACTACCTGTCTTTTCTTTGCCGCCCACACGTCTGTTCAGGTAAATATAAAGTCTCCCCTCCCCTTTTATGATTTAGAAGATGAATTTGTTGGTAGTAGTTGTCGTGGTTTGTTCTATTTCAATGACTTTAATGGTAAGTCTATAGTTTGCAACTTAACAACCAAAGTATTTAAATTACTTACCCCAAACTCAGATGCTTTCTTGTCCAATAGTGGTCTTGGATACGGTAAGAAGTTGAAGGTAAATGGCTGAGCTACGCCCTCAGTAGGAAGGTAAGAAGTTGGAGTTGATCTTTGTAGATATTTTAGCTTGTAGAGGCTTAAACAAGCATCAATACAATTTTCCCTTTAAAAATAGCAATTTCCCTTCTAACTTCAAGCTGCTTAAGCATCTGTCAATGCATCTTGTGAATGTGAGCGACGAAGATAGTGCTACTAAATGATCAGTATTTAAAATTAGAGACAAGAGCATAATAATATACTCCTTACCTTTCGTCCTATTAATGTAATCACTCTTTTCCAATTGGGACGTCCCACGAATGTAGTCTCATTTTCCTTTTTGACAAATTTTATAAGTAAAAAGTTAAGGGTATTAAGGTAAAATTAATAAAGTAGAGAGGATAAAGTAAGATATTGGTGGGACGGAGGAGAAGTATTATTTTTTTTATTATTTTAAAAATTAGGTCAGCTCCGTTACCGCCCTAACATATTTTCTTAATTCCAAAAGTTGGCAGCGGGAGATTTGGACTAGCCGTAGGCCCAAGAACGGCCCATTCTGTTATTGGGCTTTTCGCTTTGGTCAATGCCATTACAGTGTGATATTATCCCTGGAGAAAAGAAGAGAGTAGTAGCAACAAACAATAAGTGAGTTGGGTTGCTGTAAATCAGAAAAAACAGTTGAGGATTCATTAATAGAAATTACATTCAGATAGATTGAGGGCAACATCTTGAAAGGAATTTGAAGTATCAAACACCATGCGATGTGCAGAAACATAAAACTGCTTCTACTTTATTATTCAACAATTCGAGAAGAAATCTAATCTAATGCAGTAGCACCATCTTCATGAATATCACCATACTTAGCCTTGAGCGCCACCATATCTTGTATAAGCTTGGAGATGTTGTTGTGTGAAGAACCTCCTTCCTCCACCGCCTTCTTCGCCTCTTCCCCAAGCTTCATGGCCCTCTCCCTCCTCCCCTCACTTTCTTCTCCTCCATCCATCAACTTGTTAATGGCCACCTTTATATCTTCACTCCTCACCTGCACTTCCGCACCCTCTTTCATTCCTAACGCCATCGGCACTTCCACTCCCACTTTTACCCCCGTCTTGATCACGTTCACTATTAACTTCTCGATCCAGAACTGATCCGAAGTCAACGGCCACGTGATCATAGGTACTCCGGCGGTGACTGCTTCGAGAGTGGAGTTCCACCCACAGTGCGTGATAAAGCCTCCAATGGAGGAATGAGATAGTATGAGCACTTGAGGCGCCCACCCCCTTATCAGAAGCCCCCTCCCTCCGATCCTTTCTTCGAATTTTTCTTCCGACAGCCACGACTCGAACGCCTCCGGCGCCTCTCTGATCACCCACACGAAGGGGCGATTGGAAGCTTCTAGGCCTAACCCCATCTCCTTCAGCTGCGGGGTGGCCATGAGCGATATGCTTCCGATGCAGACGTAGATGATGGAGTTTGGCGGGTGCGAGTCAAGCCATTTCAAGCAATCGTGTCCGTCAATAGCCGCCACGCTGCCTCTCTCCGCCTTGTAGGAATCATCCTCGTTGCACAGAGAAACCGGTCCAACGCACCAGACGTTTTTGCCCTTCTTGAGCTTAATGTATTCTCGGATGTACTGAGGCTCTAACTCATGAAACGTATTAATCACTATTCCCGTAGCGTTTTCCAACGAGCTGGAGAGCTGCTTCCCTATCTCCAGATATTCCGGTTTTATCTCCTCAACGAAGCCCCTCATCTGAACTTTCGTGATCTCGATCCTGTCAGGCAAGCCTGGCACCACAAAATACTCCCTGTCGCTATCAACGTCCTGGAGAATTTTTGGATTCCGGAAGGAACTGACGCACACGAGAGAGAAGACGCAGGTGACATGGAAGACGAGGTGAGGAATCCGCAGCTTCAAGGCCATATCTGTAGCCCATAGGAATGAGGAGTCAGCTATTAAACAAGTGGGATTGAGGTCGAGGAGGAGCTCCTCCACCGGCTCTCTCATCATGACTGTTGCTTTGAAGAAACTCAACAGATCGTCCATGGTAGACAGCTTGCTCAAATTCTCGCAGCCTTCCGGTTGGCCGGCGAACTTGAGCTCGAAGGTGCGGATGCTCAATCCGGAGGCGATTGCTCGATCCACCACTTTCTTAACTTTGCTCAAGTTTGGCGGTGTCATGAGAATGGAGACGGTGGTGCCGCGCCTCGCCAGCAGCATGCCTATGTCCATCATGGGAATGAAATGGCTTTGGCCTTGGGCCAAGAATGGGAGCAGTACAAAGTGTGGGGCTTCTCCACTCATCGCCATTCTAACCCTTCAGTTTATCTGTGTTTTTGATATTTGGTTACAAGTGAAAGTTAGGAGCACGGAATACACTGATTTATAGTGGAAGCACATATGTTTCTATTGTCTAACTGTCACCAAAGGCTCATTTAAGAGCATCTCCAGAAAAGAAGGTAGAAGATGATGTCCTGGTCCTGAAAAGCATTTAATGTTCATCTAACGGTATCTACCACAACTTAAAACTCCATAAACCACATTCCCTTATTTATAACGTGCACTTGCACGTAAATATAAATTTCTTTAATAAATACAATTTTATATATGTGATATACTTTTATGTACTCCTTCTTCTACCAATTTATTATTTAATTTGACCCGACACACGATTTAATAGAATTGTTTAACTTAAATGTATTCCTTACGTCTCAATATTTATGATAACATTTGACCAAAATTGTTTGACTTTTCCAGTCATAAATAATGGGAGGAATCAAGTATTGTTTATTGATTGAACTTGGGGTCTTTAGATTTTAGTTAAGTTAGTTAAGTTGTGTCTGTGTGTATAAAATAAATGATTTTAATTATTAAAAAACAAAAAAAAATCGAATAACAATTTCCTTGACGGTCTAAAATGACAAAATGACAAAATGAGTAACATATTCGTGGAAAAAGAGAATGAATATCAATTTATAAAAATAAGGTTTTTGTCGGCAGTTATTTAGATTGACAAATAAAAATTGTAGAACCTTTTCATCATGTAAAGTTGTAAACAAAGAGTTGCACCTTTTCATTAAACAAGATGTATTAGTTTATTTGCATTGAAGTTTATAATTTTTTGTGTGTTTACATCAAAAATATTGATCTGCCGAGAAGTAATTGGAAATTTACAAATACCTTCATTCAATTCTCTCTTTGAACGAGCCTTAGAATCTGTGATGAAAATGGCGAAACTTATTGCCCCAGGTACTTCTCCTCTTTCTCTTTCTCTCTCTCAATTTCTGTGTTTTTATTTATTCTTTACTCGTGTGAATCAATCAATCTCTATTAAGTTGATGTTTACCGATAAACATTCAATGTTTTATTTCTATTAAGTTGTAGTTTATATAGTTGATTAATGATACGTAGATTATGCTACATCCATTTTCTATTCTCTGAAAAGCGATTTCCTCAATGATTGACAGGTCGAAGAAATTGACTATGTTATGCAGGAAGTAAATTTTAAATAGCTCACACATCAATTGAGCCAATGTTGATATTGGAGTAACATCTTCTTACGTGCCTTAAATTGGTGCAAGAGGGTTTGCATGTAATATGAGGATTAAAATTTAGCAAACGAATTCTGAAAATTGAATAGAAATACTATAGAAAGCTAGGTCATCCCCATGCTATTTGAAGCCCTAGTAAGTAATACTCCCTCCGTCCACGAACGTGGTTAACATTTTGACTTTGTGGAAAAATATAGTAAGTGAAGATAGTGGAAAGTAAAAAGTAAAAAGTAAAAAGTTAGTGGGATTAGTAAGGGTAAAAGGATAAAAAGTTAGTGGAGTTAGTAAGGGTAAAATGGTAAAAAAGTATGTCTAAAAAAAGAAACTTTTAAGTATTAACAACATTGGTGGACAGCCCGAAATGGCAAAACGTTAACAAGATTGGTGGACAGAGGGAGTAATAGATAGATGATGGCCCATCATTTTCATTTACAAGGTCCAAAGTAATTTCAATTGTTACCGAGTGACATCAATGATCGAAATTCTAAAACCATGACCATCCACCATATATCATGCCAATAAAACCACACAACATATTTGAAACGTCAAATTTAATATTATTTTAATTTAATTATAATAATTATTAGTTGTCGGGAAAAAGTTATAGTATAGTCGAACTCAACACCTTTTATATCATAGCCTATACAACAAATCATTAGAGCAGCAATATAAGTTGTACATTAAACAATTCATAATATACATATACAAACGGAATCTATTTAGTACTAAAAACTTATCCTATTTGAACAGAATATATAATTGTTTTTAATATTTAATACTAATAATTATAATCAATTTGTATAATTGATAAATTCAAAACTAACATATATTGACTTCGTCACACTTATTTAGACACATTTCTTTATTTAGAAAATTTTAAAGCACAAATCACGTTCTTAAAAAACTATTACAACTAAATATTGTTATCATGGTCAAAAGTAATTGAATTTAAATAAGTGGGACGGAAGGATTATAGTTTTTCAAAAGATATTAATTTTAATATATTATTATAAATATTAATTAAATGCTAAATTTAATGGTGAAACGTAGAGTAAAATACAAATAGTCATTCCATTTATGAGCTCTATTAATTTATAAGATACAAGTTATATATAAATATTAAATATATTTAATTAAATAATTTCAAATTTATTAATTTATTAACTTTATTTGTAGATAATTATAACATTATTAGTAAAAATTATATAAATAGTAACTATATTAAATTATATAATTATATAATGTTATATATGTTGTGATAACTAATTTGATCAAAAATATATTTAAGATTAATATAATTTAATATATTAAAATACATTTTTAAACAATAACTATTACACAAATTTGTAATAAAATTGAAAATCAATTTTGAATGATAACTTCGTAGTTGACTTCAAAATATTAATTCGTTGTTACATAAAATTATGTCAAATATTTATTATTACATAACAAAATTAGAATTTCACAACAAAATCTAACTACAAATAATAATGACTTCAAATATATGTGTATTATGAATTTTTATCAATATACACATATGTTTAAATAGTTATGTAATATTATCTTATTTGTTAATTTTAATGTGTTCTCATAAATTAATAAAAAATGACCCTTTACTATAAATTAATAAATAATTTGAAATTAATAGTTATTATTTCAAATCGTTGATCACAGTTTTCAAATTTTGAAACTGTAATCAAATTGTCCTCAACATAGTCACAATTGAGAATATAACTATCTATTATGGTTCTAAAACCACCGTATAAAATCAAATTACAATATTTTTTATTTCTTTAAATATCTTTATACATAAATTATTTATAAACAAATAATTTCGTGCATAGCACGGTGCAATATCTAGTAATATATAATAATGTAAACATTAGTTACAAAGCTTAATTATTAATGTTGTGATTTGGAGCGCCGGAATTTTTGTTCATCGGAGAGCATCTCTGCAAACCTGCAGTTCATGATCATACCATTAAATAAAATAAGATATAAATTAATATTTCTCAATAAAACTTAGAAATAGAACAAATAAAATTAATTACTTCACTAAGACATCCTCATTTGTACCACCATCAGGAACTGCCTCAAATTTTCCGGTCAGTAGATTGACTCTTGAGAAAGGAGCCTGCAACAAATCTTGACCTATTCCGACCAGATCGTTTAGATTCTTCTCCGTCGTCACGTCCACCGACGACGTATCTCCGATTAAATTATCGACCTAAAAAATTGAATTAATAGATAAAATAACTCACTTTTATAAAATAAATAAAAAAATATTTTAAAATATTAAAGTCCCACATTTAGATGATCTTATCTTATACTCCGTCCGTCCCACTATTTATGTTCTGTTTTAACTAAATTGTGGGAATTTTTTGTGAGAACATGATATAAATAGCGGGATAACGAGAGTATTATTAAATGAAATACGGACAAGAGGATGATATGGATAATTTGATTATGTAGATTTTAAATTGAACATATTTTATTTATCTGCAAACAATTTAGAGATGAGATTCAGTGTTTCACTTTTAAATTGAACATATTTTATTTAAAAATTAAAATATTTAAGAACTATATGGATCCCACAATTTAGCCATATTTGATTATTTGAATTTAGCAAAATTGAAGAGCCATAAATTTGAAATGAAATGGTGTAGACCTGAATACGGAGATAATTGTGTTGAGAGTGAAGAGCATCAAAGAGCACACATAAGAAATAGTCGACCATATCTGTACTAGCATCGCCGTAAACATCAATTATAGGAGTGGAGTTTCCATTAAGAATCCAATTAATTAAGCCCCATTTCGACGCCATTTCTGCAGTATACTTGAGCTCTTGCTTAGCAGAACCAGTGCCTAATGAGATCACCAGAAACTTGGTGTAATCCAGAGGTTGAATGGGGAAGTATTCTTCACTCTTGTTTATCACTTCTTTTGTTACTTCTCTCACCGCCACCAAAGTCTGCAACAATCATAATTAATATTTAATTTACTCATCTGTTCGTGCATGTGTGTGTGTCACTTGTTTCGATCTTCGTGTACCGGGTTATTGGCAGCGACGCCTCCATCGATGAGATTGAAATCCCAAGAGTGGCCGGAATCGCCGGCGTTAGTGAAATGATACGCCGGAAAATACGTCGGCGCGGCGGAGGTGGCGATGCAGATGTCGGAGAGTAGGGCGTTCTTGTACCCTCCACTCTTCGCCTGCATACAAATTAAGTCAACCATTGTACAGACGATTGATCAGTGCATGTTAACTCTTGCTTCAATTATTTCCGATCGCGAGAGAGAGAGAGAGAGAGAGAGAGAAGCATAAACCTCATAGGAGGAGAAGATAGTGGGCTGCATATTCTTAATATCAAACGTTGGGACAACAATGGTAGTTAGGGTTTGATTCAACCTTGTCTGCCCTAATTTATCTCTAATCAACTTGTGTAAGAACTTCCCATCGTACTTAGGCCCCACCAATGCACCAATTGTTCTCCCAATTGAACCCAGCAATCCAAATCCACTGCATCTGAAAACAACAATTCACTCACACAAATTCAACGATATATAGGAACAAACGAAGACGTATATATATACCAACTCTTGATGTTAGGGGTGTAAGTCAATAAAATCATTCTTGAACTATTGAGAGTTCGTTTTGATAAAAGTTCGTCTGTTACCTAAACGAACCGAACTCAAATTATTTTCGAGTGTAATTCGAGTCTTCAAATTTTCACACAAACCAAATTTGATCTTGACAGAATTCAATTTATTTTGGTTCGATTACAACACTGTCCTACATTTGAGGGAAGATCTTAGCCCCATTCTCTTTATAAAAAGGAGCAATATCTTTAGCTGCAAACAAGGGTCTATTATTAGCATCAGGAGCCGTTAGCGTGGCTGTCACCAGCCCTCCGGTGCTCGTCCCTGCAATTACGTCGAAGTAGTCCGCGATTCTTGCATCTTCACCGTCCAATTCCTGCAATAAAATAATCCATTGATTTCTTTTTCACTACAAAAAGTGAATATTGAGACTGTATTGTGACGATAATTTTTTGTCGCGGTTTTTATTTAGTGACGGAATTCACGATATTAGTGACGGAGTTTTTCGTTACTATTTTAACACTTTTTTGTAGTGTTTGAAGTTAACCAACAACATAAAATAATAAAAGAGAAAAATGATAGTATTGAATGATAACCTGCAGTTGGGATTCGAGGAATTCGAGGATCATTGCAGGGATGATGCCTCGAATGCCTCCTCCGTCGATGCTGAGAATGGTGATGAGTTTCCTATCAAGTGGTGGTTGGATTCCTCTTGAGGAAGACGACGATGATGCCATGTTTGTACCTAGCTATGTAGTGCCCTAGCTAGTTAATTGTTGTAATATTTTATGACTTTATAACATGATCAAATTTGTGACTATTTATAGAAGAGAGGTCCATATACGGCCAAAACTTTTATCAGAAAATAGAAATTTATGACCCACCACGCATTGATTGTGAGATATTTTTAGATAAGCTTTGAAAATATTGTTGCTAATTTCCATCTTATAAGCTAACCTCTATGATCAACGGGTGACAATAAAGGAGCAATATTGACTGAGCTAATCGAAAGTGATTGAAATATTAAGTTTTTTGATAGCTTATACCGTTCTCAACAGTTTGTGTAGCCATAAATCCTATTCTATTCATTGAGATAGGTTGACTTTGTAAAAATAAGTTTTTGAATTTTATAATTGTTCAAAAAATAAGTAATTTCACCATAACTTATTTCTTCATAAATTTATAAGCTACAACAAAATTATATAAATAACAAGCATTAAAAACGATAGATAATTTTTACTAAATGAGTGATGTTCATTAACACATTTGAAAAGCTTAAAATATCAAACACTTTATCATCTTATAAACTCTTTAAAAGAACTTATAATTAAGCTCATTTATCCATGCACTTTGACAACTTATCCAGTAGACTATAAGCTCTTTAAAATAATTTGAGTCAAACACCCTCTAAATGTCTCACTTTTTTGTCCCATACTTTATGTTCAAAAAGAAATTTACCATTTTAATGAATACTCCATCCGTCCACGAAAAAGTTTCCTAGTTTGACCCGGTGCGGATTTTTATGTAGTGCTTTTGATTTTAATAATGATATGTAGTGAGTGGAGTTTGGGTCCCACTTAATATAGTGTTTTAAATTGTATTGTGTGTAGTTAGTGGATGTTGGGTCCCACTTAATGTATTATATTAAATTGAGTTATGTGTAGAGAGTGTGGTGAGTCCACTTTCTATAAATGGAAAGTTGAATTAGGAAGATGTTTCGTGGACGGACGAAAATGGCAAATTATGATGCTTTTTCGTGGACGGAGGGAGTATTTGTTTAAAAATATTAAATTTAAATAATTAATTCGAGACATGCGTCACACATTTTTTGTGCTCCGCATTATCTCACTTTTAAATTTATTATTTAACATTATTTATTGCAAAGGCTATTAGAGTTAAAGTTATTCTTAAGTGATTATCTACCACCTCTATTAGCGTGATAAATTATATCAATTCTCATTTTTCAAAACTATGACATAATCGAGCATGTCTAGCTTGGTTGTACACATCAATTATGAGTGTAGAGTTCCATTAAGAACTATCAACTGATCATTTCGTCTGTGATACGTATCATCAGATATTAATTAATCACTCTGTTGACCATATTTTAATTTCTTAACGGCTCGTACTATGGTATATGTATTATAATTAGTTCTTATGTGTATGTGTTTCAGTTTCCATAACTAATCTCATTAGTATATAATGCGTTTTTTTATTTTTTTTATATTCACAATTGTTATATAAATATATATTTTACACCAATTTTAAAAAGTAACGCCTCCACAAAATAGCATGGAAACAATAAATTATAATGGATTAATGACATCATCATGATTTATGTGTGAAATTATTTTTCGACCAAAGTCACCCAACCTAACTAATGATAATAAATAATTTCAGTGGATTTCTATTTCAATAAATGTTTGAGTAGCGTAGATAAATTAATCTAATTTTCTTAGCTCTTATGGATTATATTATTTATAGTATCTAATTTGCTATACAATAATTTTCTTAGGTCTTAGACTCTTAGGTGAAGTATACAAATAAGTATTCTAATTAGGGTAGCTACCCTAATTTTCTTTTTGCTTTTTCTATTCTTTTCAACTGCAATTATTTATTGCCAGAAAATGATATGAACTAATCCAAGAATTGCTAACCTTTGCGTTTTGGGTTTAGATACATTATTAAAAGTAAAAAATAATTTGCGTGTCTAATCTACCTAAGAAAAAGAAAAGTCGAACTTTTTCTATGTTTTAAAATTGTTTCATATTAATTGTGGATTTTTTTTGAATTAAAATATATAGTGATTTTTTTTAATAATAATATTTTAAGAAAATCGAGTTAAATATCGAAGTTTAATAAAAATATCCTTACTCCATTTAAAATCTTTTGGTCCATGGTTGTAATTCAATGATTATTGTTCAAATTAAAAAAAAAATTAACATTAATATTAAATTATATGATCGCGTCAGGAAAGTCTTATCTTGGATAGTAATTTAACTACCATTAGTCCAACTTTAATTAATTAGTTGGCGCTGAGTCAAAAACCGTGCAACAAAATGGTCAATTTTATAGTAAATCATTTAAAACTTTCTAATATCTAATTTGATTAAAATTGTAGTTATTCGCTACTTTATCAATAAATTTATTTGGATATAATTAACCATCAATAAAATGAAAATTTTAGTATTTTTAATGCATGATTATATGGCTGGCGAGAATTTTTTTATTGTTAATATATATTCAATACTTCAAAATAGGAGGAGACCATATATATCTTTGTTCTAAGTGTCTTATATATTTTGATATATCACATTAGTAGAATTTAAGTCTAATAGTAATACATCAAATGAATATACAATGTGTCATAATTAGTGGGACGAAGGGAGTAGTAAATATCAAGTAGAATTAGTTTAATCTTCATACCGTTTAATTAAACTTAAATTTGACATGAGTATTTTGTTAAATTGATGGTTTAGATTAATTATTTCATATATTAATAATATATTTGTATATTTCAAATATATAACTAATTTATTTTTTTATTAAGTGGGATTTTATCTTGAATCAAAATTGGAATAATATACGTTTAATTTGTAATGTTGAAAGAAATTATAAGCTTGTTAAAAGGACAAAAGAATTAGAGACTGTGCATGTAGAAAAATTCCCAACCTTTTTAAATCAATCAAGTAAAAATTGTTCTAAATGTATAAAATTATCCTTGTATATTTAAAGAAGACTTTTTAATGTTTAGTAGATGAGCAGATGGATAATATTTTATAACTTTGTCACGTGACTGGCCATATATTAGCTTTAGTAAATTTTGTATTCTATATTAAACTATGATTTTAAATTTTGTATTCAATGGTAACATTAATGCTAATGTGGCCAAGAACTTAGTTGTTAGAAGTTGATGTTCATTATCTATCGCAATTTAAAAATGTAATACTTCGTATAACAATTTTTTAGTTTGTAGATGAGGTTATTTTTTATGCAACCTTAAAGGACGTACCACATGTGCAATGTGTACAAAATTCTCTGTAGTTTTTTAAGAAAAGAAAAATTCAAGTTCCAAGATCATCTGTAGTTTTGAACAATTCAAACAAATGATAATAATGTGAATTAGAGCAACCAATTGGGTAGCAATCCATGAATCAATCTCACTGGACTTTAAACACTTCAGCCGCTCATCAATACCCATCCATCATCATCTACTAGGACAATAACACATTCCAGAATACAATAGGTTTATTGGAGAATAACACATATATATGAATTCAAGTGATTGTACAAAAATATAAATAATTTTAGGCAAAACCCACCAAATCCCTCAATCAATAAAACAATAGATCAACACAAAAAGTGGATTATGTCTAGTCTATGGAGATAAAGGAGTGACTTACAACTATAAATCTCTCAAACGCAGAATAAAAGTAAATGGAAGACTAATCACTGATTCTAGACGTTATATTGCAAAAAAACATAAAATCTTGAAGGGTGAAATTACATGAAAATTTATGTGAGTTTGAAGAGAAAGGTGAAGAGTTTGAAGCTGAAATCGTCAACCCAGGATGCATATATAATAATTTTGGTAGTATGGAACAAAAATAATGGAGTTTTTGGTAGTATGGAATGTGGTGTGAAACAATGGAATTGACTACAGTTTTGTGTATATAATAATTTTGAAAGTGACTTTTTACATAGGGATGCACCGGTTGAAAAAGGGAAACTGCTACTGAACAAACAAATAACCGTAGAAACCTTCTTTTTATATATAGATATAGAGATATAGATTGCATCGGTTACTAATACTATTAGAGGCTGGATAAATAAAATAAAATCAACGAGATAACAAATCTTGCAAACGAGGTTTACTCAACCTTTACATGATCAGAACGTTTCAGGTTGTCAATTCTCTACAGAAAGAGGCAGACATAGAAGAATTAAGAGTAGGACCTTAGTAATACAAGCATATATTTGCAAGGGCCACACACTTCTGTACAAAATATACAACTCAGACTGTCTCTCAACTTTCACCTGGATTTTCAGTTACTTGCCATGTCACTATTTAACAGGGAGTCGATGTCCGGAGTCACGACAGCCCACTTGTCCCCATCTCCTAATTCACAGCACTGTTTTTTTGTTGTGTTGATCGCCATAACCTTTTGAGGACACGAGGGATCACAACGAGGATAGACCTGCGACCGTGTTAGAGATTTAAAACTGCTCTTAATTGAAATTGACTCAGTAATTCTACTCCATCTACTAAAAACATCCCATGAAGTTTCACAAATCATCATGCTCTTGAATTCCTAGACTCCAAAACCTTATGCAGAAACCAGAAAACATATTACACTGCCCATTTAAGTCGGCCGCAGTTAAATTCAATATAGTTCAGCTTCCCCTACAATTGCGACTGTTAAGATAATTTGTGAGGCACAGAGGAAGCTGGTTCTGGCAAAAAAACATATTTAAGGAAATTCTTCAGCAACTTGAGCCATTACATAGTAAAGAGGACAACCAAGGCTTTTCGATTATATTAAAAATGCTATTTTTATTGATAATTAGCTTTAACGGAATTAAACTTGTGCAGCAGGAACTCCTCATTTACTATCTTTCCATTTTTCCATGAACAATAATCGCATGAAGGAAAATTTAAATTTCCAACATAGATGATGCGACTCAAAAGATTATTGTTCATGGAAACAGGACCAAAAAGTTACGAAAGCGAAAATGACTCACATCATATGCAATCTCTCCTAACGTCAACTTAACAGCACCACTTTTGTATACTAACATCTTTCCCATGTATCCCTCATGCAACTCCTCAAAACGGGAGTCATTTTTCAAGGGATGCCCACTCGTTAGATCCATGGATCTTCCAGCTATTTCTTTCCCATTTTTGCCATTAGAGATACCTAAGGATTTTGCAACACTGCCAACCATTGATTTCTCTTTCCCTTTCTCACTTATCATTGATTTTTCTACTGCTTTCAAGTTATCATCTGCTTTTCTCTTGTTGGCATCAGTTGGTCTGCCTAACGGGAGATCCGAAGGAAACATGAAAACAAGCATCCTAGGTGTGGTATCATTGTCCTGTGAATAAAAATTGCAGTAAATTGGACAAAAAATCAGAAATCTAAGACTGAAGTATGTAGATATCTGCAAGTACATTTAGATAAATAGACATACATACAAAAATACATTTCATATTTAATCAAATATTATACCGCCTGCAAACCGAGATGTGAAGCAGAAGAAAGAGAGTTTTCATCATATTCTGGAGCACCCTCAAATTCGGCTTTATCAAGAACTTCTGGGGGAAGAGAAACAAAAAAAGAAGAGCTGTAAATGCCACATGGTAGATTTTGATTCATGAGAGGTGCAGAACAGGCTTATGCTACAAGGTTGGGTAACCTAATACTCCCCTCATCCCCTATAAACATGCACATTGAAAGTGGACAATGGATTTTTACTTTTAAGAAAACTAGTAGAATGTATTGATTTGTGGGTGAAGAAAACGTCCCAAATTTTATGTAGTTTGAATGTAAATAAGGAAGGGTATTTTGTGGGGTGGTAGTGTACAAAAATGGAAAATGCATGTTTATGGGGGACGGAAGGAGTATTGCTTATTATATAATGTTCAGAGTAATTATTTTCCCCAAAAGCCAGGACCACCCAGATTCACCTGCAGCCCCGCATTGTTCCTCAATGAAAGATAAAAAAGTTTATGCTTCTCGTATCAAAAAATGGGTACCAGAAACTGCTATTTGTAGCAAACCTCATGGTAATGGACCTGCGAGATACCTGGATTTCCAGAATAAGGTTTCCTAAGAGGTAGAGTAGTAGGATAATAAGTGTGTTCATAATCCTGCAGACAAAAGTAAATGCATAAGCTCAATCTGAAAGGGACTGCAGTATTATTCTCCATATAGTTTTGAAAGAAGGGGTAGAAGGAGTGAGCCAGCATTACCCAAGGCTCTCGATATTCTTTTTTCTCCTTCGCGATTGCAGGCTTTGCAGCATCAGTTAAATCAACAGTATTGTCAGCAAGTCCGTGTCTTTCTGCAGCTGATATAGAAGTAAAAAGGTTTTCCATTTCGCCAGTGGCAGCTGCTTCTGAGTAGGCTGCAATACTTCCACCGTTAGTCCTTCCGCTACCATCATGAGTCCTTTCTCTTTGTCTGCCAAAGCTCCTTATGGAAGTTGATGCACCTCCATGTGAAAAGGCAACTTGCACCGGGGCTACTGTTTGAAGTTCAAACATTAGTTTCATAAAGAGAGAAATAGCAAACACACGTTAATGCAGCCCAGAACCAGATAAAATTTAAATGTATAATTCTACATTTTTTTCTTTCTATCCAGTGCGAAACATATCATAATACTTTTTTACTTCACAAATTATAAACCTAAAAGCACCAGCATATATATGTCATTAATTGTTTTTAAACTGGCACTGAAATGAACCTATTAACAATTCAAGCTATTGGCATTTCAGAAAATAGATTACATTTCTTCTGCAGTTTTCCTCCCTGCATTGCTAGATGTTCCTACAAATTGGAAAATTGTAGCAGTAAGAAACAATTAGCATGCTACAATTACCCGAACTATTACATAAACTAAAAGCACAATCTATGTTACAGAAATAAAAAGGGTGACCAATAGTTTTAAGCAACTGCACCCATAGGCCATAACAACAAGAACTCAATAGCAATTCTGCAAGAAATTAAAATATCAGTGGAGGCAAACATATTTGAAACTATAAGCAAAACTCTACTGAAAAGCAAAAAGCCAATAACTAGTTGCGTAGTAGGGATCCTTGTTATATTTTCCATATATATAAAGAATAGTGGAGACATCCAACGATTATCAATAGGCTGATTGCACTGCTCTAAATTTGGAGAAAGCAAAACAGGACATTCAAGATGGGCAAGTGCCAAACTATTTTCAGCTCACCACCATGGCAATTCAAAAATATTTTCTTGCTAATTATTTTGCTCAGAGGTTGGGTACCCGCCTATCTATTGTTTAAAGAATGTCTAACCTAATTTTCTTTTTTACTTCTTAAAGAGATTTAACATGAACAAAACTAACCCCTCGAGTTATAAGTTTCAGGGTGAATCATGTGCATAACACTAAAACAAGAAAAAACTCAAACGATTAAGCTAAGTCCCACAAGGCCACAACTGGCAACTTTGCACCACAACTTTGTTCATAGATACCTGGAGTTCAAACTGAAATTACTAGTTCATGATAATAATGATATCATAATAAATTACTACCATAATCATTGTTATACAAGCCCGCCCAAAAGTTGCTAACACTGCCCGCCCGCCCCCACCCAAAGGATAAACATAAAAATGAAACCACACTACCAATGAGACATTAATAAAATATGAGGCATTGCATATTCAATGTAAAACAAAAATCATAACAACGGGTTATAACTCGGCTACTGCATCATAATGTTTTTATATAAACTACAGACAGCATTAACTATACAACTTAGCCAGCAAAACCCTATTGAATACAACAATATAATATGTTTGAGCTTTGAAGAGCAGGAAATGCAAATCGAAGTAAGTAGGGAGAGAGATTTACGGAAACTCTGCCAGCAAGGAATTGTTGTGACTCCTGATTGTCATCATTAACATCTTCCTCACTGCAAAGTACATTCCATTTACAGATTGAAAACTATAAATACAAAGCCGAAATTTAAATCGATAGTTGAGTTTTATCAAGAGTACATTTCAGTGGTAGTGAGTCTCCTTGGTCTTCGAGGGAGTTTTTTCGGAGGAAATTTAACCTTAGAAATCCCAGACAGAAGAAGATTAGACGAAGAAATAACTGAAAATGCGTCAATCCCAAAATCGAGAAAATAGTGGAAATGATACGCATACCTTTCTTGAAGGGGCCAAAGGTGGGTCGGGATCCATAAAATATTCGGGGAACAATCGTCAAGCAACTGATGCCTGGGCTAAATAAAATAAACAATCACCGCAAAAATCACTACTCGTGAAATTTTGCAGAGAGTTATAGACTTTTAGTTACTCGGGAAAAAAACGTACGCAGAAAGAGAGCTCAATTCGACATTTAAAGGAATATTTCATCTGCTCGAGCTAGCATGCTAATAATACCCTATATGCATGCCAAGAAACTTTAACCACCAAAATCCAGACACCGTAAGTAAAGTAATTGGATTTCAAAATTGACCTCGGAAACGGCCGGGATAGTCACTCAGTCTTCGCACAGATGTGCAGCAAATGAAGATAAGGTGTTTAAAATTGAATGAAAATTAATGGAAGAAGGTCGTCGTCTCGTCGGGTGTTGCAGCAGCATAGATCCGTGACAGATATAAGGCAGAAAAGCGTCAAGTACAGAGGAAGAAGACCCGAGACTGTTATCTGTTTAGACAAAAATATAGTCAACATGGTGTGAAATTATATGATTGTAAAATCGATAGTAATTATGTTCGTACATTTTATTACACGAGCATTCTAGCATTTAATTACACGAGCATTCTTTAGATCGTTATTAATTATCGTAAATAATTTTGTATGAATAACACTCAACGTAAATTTACACAATCACAACTAATTTTCATCAATTTCTACCAATTTAGCATTCTTCATAAAATTTTAACAAATAATTAGAATGCAGATAGTTAATAATTGAACTTTAAATGCGGTATCTATCTCACGATTCACATTGGAAAACCAATTAAATTGTACAGTAACTTACGTTCGATAATTAATTAATAAAGAGATCAATAACTAATTAATACCCAATGTGAGGCTTTCAAAATGAGTTTTTCCGTGGTATTTTCGTATTTTTTTGGGAACTTTTTAGGTAAGATCCACACATTTTAGAGAGATTTTAGAGAGATTGTGGGATTTTTCCTGAATTTTCCGGTTTTGAATCTTTCTTATTTAATTTCAATTATTTGATTTTATTTTTATTTTTGAAAAATATTATTAATTTAAATTTATAATATAAAATAAATAATATAACATTTCAAATTAAATTATAAAGAAATTTGTATTATTTGCATTGCGGTGTTATTTGACTTTTTCTAGTCCAGAAAAAACTAATACCAGTCAAATGTGTTCTTTATTGAAATATAGCATCATCTTCTACATCATCCTGGAAAATGATTTCTTCAATGGCCGTGAAGTGGGGTAACTGCTAATATGTATATCCAAAGCTCCCATCATGTTTAAGTTTTATATATAAAGAGAGGAATTATAACTCAAGCCCCATCTTTCACTGCACTTCATCATCATGGCTAAATACTCACTTTTCGAAACTAAGAATGCGAAGGGCGGCTTAGCTTACAAGCTCTTTGCTACTTCAATATTTGTGGGAATTATTCTGATTTGGGTTTACAGAGCAACTCATGTTATTGAAAATGGCGAGATTGTTTGGATGGGAATGGTTGGAGCAGAACTATGGTTCGGCTTTTACTGGATCCTCACTCAGTCTCATCGATGGCGTCGTGTTTATCGCCGCACCTTCAAAGATCTCCTCTCCCAGAGGTCTTCTGCACTTCCTTTTTTTCTTTCTTTATAGTTGAACCCGGAGCCGCTTTGGATTGCTTTATTGATGCTTTTGTACGGTTTTAAATAGTTGGGTTTTGATTAGAGAGCGATGATTGTGATTTGTGAATAGGTATGAGGATGATTTGCCAAGTGTAGACGTATTTGTTTGCACAGCTGATCCTAAAATAGAGCCACCGATTCTTGTGATAAACACTGTTCTATCAGTTATGGCGTACGATTACCCACCGGAGAAGCTTGCTGTGTACCTCTCCGATGATGCTGGTTCCGACCTCACCTTTTATGCACTTTTGGAAGCCTCCACTTTTGCTAAGCATTGGCTGCCATATTGCAAGAAATTTACAGTCGAACCTCGTTCGCCACAGGCCTATTTCCGGTCGGAGCCTGCCCAGTTGGAACCATCTCAGGCTCAACATTTTGCCTCAATGAAGGTACTTCATACTCTGATTTTGCAACTCAAAGTTACTATCTATGCATTGAAAGCAAGAAGCTGTAACTGTTTCTCTCAACTGATTGTGCAGAAATTGTATGATGACATGGAGAACAGGATTGAGCTAGCAAATAAACTCGGGACGGTTTCCAAATCTGCACTCATAGACCACAGAGGATTTTCTGATTGGGACTCATATAAGTCGAAAACGGATCATGATGCCATGCTGCATGTAGGAGCCACATTACTTGCTCCTTAAATTCTAGAACCATGACTTAGTGAAAATTTTGTCTAATATGATTCATAAAATGACCTCTTCTGTTCATGTTTTTCAGATTCTAATTGATAGGGATGGAGAAGAAACGGACATGGAAGGGTGTAGGTTTCCAGCTTTGGTGTATTTGGCTCGGGAGAAACGTCCCCAGCATTTCCACAACTTTAAAGCAGGGTCTATGAATGCTTTGGTGAGTTTTTCAGCATCAGATTTCCACATAAATTATTATAAACCAGCTCTTATTGTTGTGCTGCTCTGGTATATATGCAGATAAGGGTATCGTCAGAGATCAGCAATGGATCTATAATTCTGAATGTTGATTGTGATATGTATTCTAATAGTTCGCAATCAGTTCGAGATGCACTCTGCTTCTTCTTGGATGAAGAGAAGGGGCATGAGGTTGCTTATGTACAATTTCCTCAGAACTTCTATAACCTGACCAAGAATGAACTGTATGGAGGTTCCCTGAGGGTTATTTCTGAGGTGAGTACATTCTATCTATGATATAACTGAGCATAATTCATTGTTTCTCCAATGATCTTTTGGCAATGCAGGTTGAATTTCCTGGTTTGGATGGTTGTGGTGGACCGTTGTACGTCGGAACCGGCTGCTTTCATAGAAGGGACACTCTCTGCGGAAGAAAGTTCACCGAGGGATCCAGATTTGAGTGGAAGGGAAAAGCAATTTCCAGAAATGGAGAGAGTAGTGCTAAGCTGGAAGAAAGAGTGAAGGCATTAGCAAGCTGCACATTTGAGCTCAACACTCAATGGGGAAAGGAGGTTTGTTCTCCTCTCCATTCTGCAAGAAAGTTTTCTTTGATGCACACCTCGACTGTATGATGATGTTGATTGTTTCGTTGTTGTAGATGGGGTTGAAGTACGGATGCCCAGTTGAAGACGTGATCACCGGGCTATCTATCCAATGCCGAGGGTGGAAATCCGTTTTCTTCAACCCTGAAAGAAAGGCTTTCTTGGGCGTAACCGGAACAACCCTCGATCAGATGCTAGTACAACATAAGAGATGGTCAGAAGGAGACCTGCAGATTTTGCTGTCAAAATACAGCCCAATATCCTATGGAGTTGGAAGGATAAACTTTGGCCTAATAATGGGATATTGTGTCTATTGCCTATGGTCAGTTAATTGCTTTGCAACATTATACTACTCCATCATACCCTCTCTTTACCTACTCAAGGGAGTCTCCTTGTTTCCACAGGTACACTAATACGTCACTTAAGATTGATTATTGTTTATAAAAAAACTACTTTTTCTTATATGTTGTGAACTTGTGATGTGAAAATATTTACAGGTCTCAAGCCTGTGGTTTCTTGCATACACCTATGTGATAACTGCTGAGCACATATATAGCTTCCTCGAGTATCTCGGGTCGGGAGGAACGGCCTTAGGGTGGTGGAACGAGCAAAGAATGTGGCTCTACAAAAGAACGAGCTCGTATCTGTTTGCAGTGACGGACACCTTACTGAAGATAGTAGGATACTCGGATTCAGGATTTGTAATATCTGCCAAAGTGTCTGATGATGATGTGTTGGAAAGATACGAACAAGAGACGATGGAGTTCGGATCGACGCCTCCCACGTTCACCGTACTGTCATCAGTAGCAATGCTTAATCTGTTTTGCTTGATTGGTGTGGTCTTGAAAGTGATATGGGCAGGCGAAGTCGAGTATTTTTATCACAACATGGCTTTGCAGACAGTTTTATGTGGAGTTGTGGTGCTGATCAATTTGCCTCTTTACAATGCAGCTTTTGTTCGAAGTGATAAGGGAAGGTTGCCTACCGTTCTCACCCTTAAATCTACACTGCTGGCTATTTTCTTCTGTACTTTGTATTCATTGCTCTAGAATTCAGCTTTTGTGGGTCTGGTCATTATTATTTCGTAAATCATAAATCATACATACCACCATTAATCTTTATTTTGTTTCCATCTTACTTTTCCCTTATTTTGTTTTGTATTCGAGATCAGGATTTGTTCAATAAAAGATGGTTTGCTTGTTGTCAGGGAAATAATTGATTTACGTCCCTGTTCCACCATTCGCAATTGATACAATTTAACGTATTAACGATTGATACGACAATACTGCATTAATATATGCTTTATTACAATATTTTGTTTTTATTTTATTTTATTTTATTATATTGTATTTAATAATATTAAATTATATTTTAATTAATAAATTATGACCAAAAATAAAAATTAATAATTTTTTATTAAAAATTTAATATTTATATATGAGAAATGCCATATAAGCGTATTAACTCAGCGGCTGCTAAACTAGAAAGTAGTAACGTTACTTCATCATAAGAATTGACTTTGAAATTAAATGTGTATAAATCATGATGAAATTCATTGCGTAAGTTGGTCTAGAACAACTAAAATTGGCGCGACATTATGCACATTTGTTAGGCCCAAATCAGTTTTTGGGCCAGAAACTATGTCACAAATTGTAGCACCAAAAATCCATACAAGAAAGTTACAGGTAATGAATGGCACCGTCTTCTCTTGGAAGCTGGAACCAGAGGAGTGAGGACTCTACAATGAAAGTGAAGCCCTAAAATGAGAAACAACTACCTGCTCCGGGTCCTAACCGGAGCCAGTGCCGGATCCCGAACCCGAACCCCACAGCTCGAACGTTCCCTCTGCTCCTCAGCTTCGGCTGCCGACGTGGAACTGAAGAATGTGACTAAGTCGAATTTCGTGGCGACACTGGCAGAGTTGCGGCGGCACGTGAGGGAAGCCGACTTCGTCTCCATCGACTTGGAGATGACGGGGATCACCAGCGCGCCGTGGCGCGAGTGTTTTGAATTTGACAGCCCCGATATACAGTATTTGAAGGTCAAAGATTCCGCCCAAAAATTCGCCGTCGTTCAGTTCGGCGTTTGCCCCTTCCGGTGGGACCCAGACTCCAGCTCCCTTGTTGCTCATCCGTAAGGCAGTCTGTGTTTTTGTGCTTGTGTTGTTCTTTTGATAATGGATTCTTTGCATCTGAAAAGTGATTAATTATAGAATAAATTCAGTTTCTTTGGATCGTTTGGATGAATTAGCTTTGTTCTATTGTTTTTTGCAGGCACAACTTCTATGTATTTCCGCGGCAGGAAATTGCGGGTGATGGCGCATCGAATGAGTTCTTATGCCAGACAAGCTCGTTGGAGTTCTTGGCCAAATACCAATTTGATTTCAACACTTGCATTAATGAAGGTAGGCTGTTAGTTTCGCTTTTAATCTCTTCGTTTTGATTCTTCTTTTGGAGTTCGTGGACGAATGGGCGTTGTGTGACCTGAATAATTTACCTTCGTTATTTCTTATCTTCGTTCTTTGTGTAAATATGCGTAAGTTAATGATATTTTCATGATAACCTCCAGATTATCTGATTGCAAATTGATCTGTAAGACTGTATCTATTCTTAAATGTTTAAGCTAGTATTCATAGACTGCTTAGTTAAATTTAGCTCTCTTGTGCTAGCATGTCATGTATTATTCTATATTTAGTTCCAAGCTCAAAAATATGGTGATTGTGTCCATTCTTGGTGTCTTCTGTCACCACTATTTGGAGATTTTACACGCTCAAAAAATCTCAGGAATATCTTATTTATCCAGAAGCCAAGAGGAGGCAGCACTGAAACGTTTAGGTTCAGTACACAAGGATGAGATCCTGGATGGATCTACCAGGTTGAAAAATGGTTCAGATATGCAGCTGGTTAGGATGTCAGATATTCTGTTTGCAGAGAGAATGAAAATTGTAGTTGGTGAATGGCGTGCTGGATTGTTACGAGGTGGAAGGGGATCAGAATTTCAGCGAAGTTGGAATGACATGAATAAGATATTTCAGACTACTTTCTTCCAGACACGTCCTGCTCTTAGAGTGAATGGCTTGACTTCTCGCCAACTGAAGTTAATTAAGTTGGTAATGCAATTTCACCCCTTCTCCGCATATATGTTTTTGTTCAGTATTATTTGATGATTCAGCATCGGTTTAACAATTACGAAGATTGATTGGGTTCAACGCGAACTTATCCTAATGAATATGATCAATATTATCTCATGTTTGTGATATATTTTCCTAGATTCTTATGTTCTCACCCTGGATAATTTTGCTATTTGCTGTTGGAAACAATGAGCTTCTAGAACTAGATGACAAAATGCTATTTGTGCAATCTAATTAGAACATCTTGTACCATTCAGCTGGCGTTCTAGCTCTGCCTTGTCATTTCCTCTCATCATTGAAGTGGAGTTTTGAGCATCTCTTGTGCATCTCCATCTCATCTAAATCCCCCATTTATTAAATAGCAGTTGCTCAATATTTTTCTTCTTGACAGCTAGTAGTCTGTTGGTAATGACATAGTTAAGCAGATGATAAGTATCCTTTAGTCCTTGACCAAGAGAAACCTTTTCGGGATTTTTCTGTTAAGTGCTGGATCTACCACGGCATTAAAGTTTTCACTTTGCTCATTTCTCAACCCTTTTAGTTGCGTGATGTATTTATGTAGCTTCTTTGCGTTGTTTTTTCCTTGCGCTTAATCAACATACTTTTTACTATATATTACTATTAACACAAACTTGTCTTATGAATACAGGTTACTGAAAAACATTTTAATGATCTTGCTTATGTTCATGTGACTTGTGAAAGCTCTGGTCGGCTACCATTGATAGTCTATACAGATTCTGCAAAAGACAGGGAACTGCTGAAGGTGACACATTATACAAAGCCTAATAGACAGTCTTTTGCCTTTCCTTTTCAGTTCCTTGTTTCATCTTTGAACTTTGCAACTGCAAGTGAAAATAAGACACCTTTTATGGAAGTCCAAAAATTATGAACATCTTCTCTTATCTTTTTCATTCTCAATTTCACCACGAATTTTACTTTTTTCAATATTCTCAATCTCAGGCTGTTTACAAGATCGCGATTAAATCTCATCTTTGCATCATGTAGGGGGAGGTTATAGCTTGTCAAAAGAAAGCAGCAGAAATGAGTATTAAATCTTCTATTGGGTTTCGACATGTTGTTGATTTGCTTTCATCAGAAAGAAAGTTGATAGTTGGTCATAATTGCTTTCTTGGTAAACTTACCTGTTACTCATTGAGTTTGAATGTTATCTTTTCCCACATTTTGTTATCTGGTGTCCATCTGATAGTCTGTTTCCTAATGCTTGAGCAGATATTGCACATATTTACAGCAAATTTATTGGTCCTCTTCCTTCAACTGCTGAAGAATTTGTCTCAGCTGTTCGAACATATTTCCCGAATGTAATCGACACTAAGGTGCTGCTAAACTCAGACGATGTGTTAATGGGTATCATGAACAAAGGCAGCACATCACTTTCAAAAGCATTTGGGTTATTATATCTGCAACCTGGTGCTTTAGCTGGCACAAGCACTATGTTGGCGGCTAAACCAGGCATGAAAGTAGAAGTTCAAGTGGATGACAAAAGGTTTGATTGCAGATGGCTTTACCTTTTATTTACTTTTAAAGTACGAGTAATATCTGTTAACTGTTAAGTCCTGCAGTATTTAGCTTATGCTCTATATAGCTCAACAGAAGAATCTCTTAAAATTTGTCTAGAAAGCTAGCTAAAAGTTGGCCCATGTGTTCTGTAAATGCATGGAGCATGCATGCCAGAATTTTTAGGTCAAAGAGCTCTACAAGTAGACAATAACCACATGCATGAAAATTCCTAACAGTAATTGATATTCAAGTTCTCAAATGACGATAATGTATGGAGCATGCATGAATTTTTAGGGGAAAGAGCTCTACCACCACACGCATGAAATTCTAACAGTAATTGATACGTCAAGTTTTCAAATGACTATAATGAGTTTATTATAATGATTATGAAGTTTACCATTTATTCATGTAAATTTTTTTATTATCGGACCATGAGACAATCTCTTTAGAGCAAGAATGACATGGAATTTAGTATCCATAATATCCATCAATACACATTTTTGCTTTTGACTTTTGTTATCTACATAATACTTGTAATTAATTTCTTCTGATCCTATTTTTTAGTGGCACTTGTTATTAGTATATAACAACAAAGCATAACTAAAAAATGACTTCAAACAATTCATGCATTTTTCCTTGTACAGTGTCGTATCTCTTTTCCTTTTTTGTCCATTTGTTTCATGAGAAAATAAATGTCATACTTATATGTCTTCAAATGACATGGTTCCTTCTGATAAGTTTGACAGAAGAACTAAGATGATGTAAAAGTCAAGGAATACTTATTTATTTCTTAAAAATGACTATAGATTGCCTATTCAGGTTCCTTTATACTAACAAATAGAAAAACTTATGCAGGTTCTCAAACTGGAACTCTGGCGCCAAGCATGAAGCTGGATACGATGCTTTCATGACAGGATGCGTCTTCTCTGGGGCATGCTTCCGTTTAGGAGTTGATTTCAACTCACAAGCATCGGGTGCAGATTTGCAAAATAACGAAAAGCTCCAAAAGTATATCAATTATTTATATCTGAGCTGGGTGAATGGTGACATTATTGATCTCAAAACCGGAAAAAGTAGTGCAGATGCTTTAGGCTCTGCTACGGCCAAGCGCAGGTATACAAAGTTCACCTTCTCCAACATGATACTGTTGTGGGGTCTACCTACAAATCTAAAAGCAAAACATATTAGAGAGTGCTTCTCCAAAACATTTGGGCATGGCTCTATCATCTCCGTTCACCATTTAGATCAAACTGCAGCCTTAGTTCAGTTCAGCAAACCAGAACTGGTTTCTAACTTTCTGGAATTGAAGGATTCCTTAGAGAGAAAGAGGAACCACCCTATATCCGTTTTGCATCCTTTGTCCAATATTCTGGAAACTGGAAGTGTACGCGCTGCCACTTACGAGATGTACAAAGAGGTCTGTCGTTCATCTCTATCAGAAGTGTTGTTTGCGGATCAGGCTCAGAAAAGCGGGATGAAGGAAGAATTCAAAACCAATACTGTAGACATTCCCAAGGATAAAAAACAGTGCAGTGTATATGACTCGAGTTTCAATTTCCAAACTGATCAACTTATGGATTCTTTGTATCCTTCTGAAGCTCAAATGAGCAGATAGAATTTTAAATCGAGTTTTTTCTGATTATCTTCTCTGGTGAAATATCTCTGGGATTTTTCCTTTGCTTTCTCGGTAGGGGGTAAACTATTGTTCTGGTAATATTCAGGGCTGGAACAATAGAAGCCACTGTAGCCTGTAGGCGCAGACTAGCTTTTACCCGAGAATTTTAAAGGTAAAATAGAAATCCATTTATCCATACCTAACTTTTTTTATTACAAATACATATATTGACTATAGCTTAATTAAACCATTGATTATTTAGTTAATCTTTACTATTCAACGTTGAAATACTACGAAAAATTGTCTAGTAATAATGACACCAAGGGACAGCATAAAAATGTGATGCATATTTAGGTGTACAAAAATTAAAAATTGCTACATCTGAAAAGTTCATTTATATATATTTATGCAACATGGGTGTCACAAATATACTTTTTGTTGCTTCCATTATTTTCATCTCTCTTTTCTCTTTTCATTACGAATATAAAATAATTATATATTTTTTCTTTTCATTACGAATATATAAAAATTAAACAAGTAAATGATGTGTGTAAATGACATTTGCATTGACAAACAAACAAAAGTGTGTACTGTGAAGTAGTAAGTTTATTAGAGGTTCTTCCATTCTAATTTAGGATTGTTGTTGTAATTTTATTTTCAGAAGACAACTTAACACGACACGATTTAGTAAACAGAATGATGTTGTAATATTAAGCAAACGAATCAATAAAAAATCCAACATAGAATAAATAATAGTAAAAGCAACAATATCAAAATCCTAAGAATACTAGACAATCAATCCTAATCCTAAATTAATAATGAAATCTACTACTACACGAAGTGTTGGAAGGTGAGAAGAAGAAGGCCGGCGAAGGCAGCAACGGAGTAGGAAACAACGCACACTTCCCCCTTGGAACTATAATCTGGAAAGCCCGAATAGTCTCCACCTCCAGTCTTGTCTTCTTCCGGCGCCGGCGCCGGAGCCGGCTCCATCGAAGGCGGAAGTTCGGGTGGAGCAACTTCCAAAGGATGCATGACGCGAACAATAAGCCTCTGGCCCCATTTGCAGTTACCGGGCTTTCCACTGATGAAGTAGAACAAGCCCGGCCCGTTTAACTCATAAACAGTGCTCCCGCCTACAAATTTTGCGATTGGCGTCGACGCCCTGCATTTCTCATAATCGTCGGAGCTCACCACCACCACGGAGTCGTCCTTCGCATACTTGAAATCTGTCCAATAAACCAAGTTAATCTATCTATATATATATAATGCTAAATTGTTCGGAGTATCTAAATGAAGTTTAGTAGTTACGAAGTGTATCTCCGATATGAAATCTGTTCTGCGCAGCCCATTCGTTGTAGGTCTCGCGCTCTTTTCCGGTGGGTTTTCTCCACTCCATTTCGTCTCCAACTTGGAACTGGTATCCTGAGGCAAATATTGCTGCGAAAGAGGCGATGAAGAGCGCAGAGAAGATCACTTTTTGAATGGAAATAGCTGCTGCAGAAGCCATTGGGATTGGTATTGCAATGGGAGAGAATGAAATCTTATGGTATTGAATAAGATGAATTGTGCGAGTTGTGTAGATATATATATATATATATATATATATATATATATATATACAGGAATGGGAGTGAGAAGTGATGAGAGTGGAAAAAGAATGGGAGTGAAGTGATTGAGGAGAAGAGAGGAGTGGGAAAGTGGGTTGCATCAGTTACTATATACCAAATCACAAGAACAGAAATAGTCAACTTTTTGCATTTTATATCAATTTCAGTTTATATCGTGATTTTTTTATATTTAATATCAAATCACACCATTTATCACTAAATAGTGGTTTTTATGGTTTGTGATTAGGGTCGTAAACCCAAATAATTTTGATTTTCTTCGGTATTCGATTTAGTAATTCGAATTTAAATATATATTATGATATTTGATTTGATATTAATAAATATTCAATTAAATATACAAATATTACACATATATATATATATTAATATTTACATTTGTATAAATGTATAAAAATATATTAAAACCTACTTTGTATATTAAAAAAAAAGTTCAACATAATCTTTAATTTTTGATACAGTGATATTTCAAATCGCAAAAAATAAATATTTGATTCGAATATTCGTAACGAATCAAATACGATGATATTCAATTCGATTCGCTGCCTTAGTTGTGATAGAAGATGCAACAAATAACACCTCCTCGGATGCATTTTTCTGTTTTCTCAAAGCTGCACTATTTCTTGTATCAAAGCATTTTATCATGGAGTCGAATCCTTCATTTTACTCTGAAAATTCAATTCATATAACACCAAACAAAGCTCTAGCTACCTTTTTCCTTATTCTCTTTCCATTTGAAACAAAGCTCAATCCAATCAACAACTACTCACTATATACACAAAAACAAGAAGGAATGAATACCATTAGGCCTTAGGCATTAAAGTAAAGTATATATCACAACAGTATCTACTCTAGAACAAATCAAAGAATTCCAAAACTGACAATTTAATCTACTACCATGATCTCAACCTGAGACTCAGGTGATCCATTATCTGAGACAATTTCATCAATGCTCAAGGGCAGACTGTTGGAAAATGTAAGACTGGGCTTGGTCTTCGGCACGACCACAGGCTGCGCCTCGTTGTTAAGGATCTGCAATACTCTCCTCATAGGAGGCCTTCCTCCACTATCCGGATTCGCGCAGCTCAGCCCCACAAGCAGCAGCTTCTTCACCTCTGCCTCCTCAAACTCTGCATTCATTCTTTTATCTGCAGCTTCCACTATCCTCCCTTCATAGTACAATTTCCACACCCAATCCACCAAGTTCACCATTTTATGCCCATCTTCTTCTCTCTCAATAGGCCTCCTCCCGCAAGCCAGTTCTAGTATAACCACACCGTAGCTATAAACATCGGTTTTCTCAGTTGCTTTCCCATATTGAAGATACTCTGGGGCTAGATATCCCATAGTCCCAGCTGTGAGAGTTGAAACTGGACTCTTGTCATGATCCATAAGCCTTGCTAATCCAAAATCACCCAACCTTGCATTGTAGCTCGCATCGAGCATTATGTTACTCGTCTTGATGTCTCTATGGATCACTTGCTGCTCACATTCTTGATGCAGGTAGGTGAGAACAGAAGCCAACCCCTCAGCAATGTTGTACCTATATTGCCATTTCAGAGCAGGCCCACTTTTTGTTATGTCTTGGTACAGAACATTATCTAGGCTCCCATTAGGCATGAACTCATACACAAGCAACAGCTCGCCCTTCTCGACGCACCAGCCTTGGAGCTGCACCAGATTCTTGTGCCTCAAACATGCTATAATCGACAGTTCAGAGAGGAATTCGCTTTTACCTTCGTGCTGCGAGTGCTTCGATCTCTTGACAGCTGAAACTGTTCCGTTTTCAACAAAGAAGGCCTTATACACAGTGCCAAATGCTCCATGTCCAAGAATCCTGCTCTGGTGAAACCCTTTTGTTGCAGACTTCAGCTCTTTGTACCCGAACTGCCTCAGCCCTGCCATGACCTCTGGTTTTAGCCCCTTTTCTGCTCTGATACGCCTCCATTTCTTGACGGAGAACATCATGAAAATCAAGAGAAGTACGAAAAAGAAAGATGGACAGCCAACCCCAAGAGCTAATCCCATCCTCCTGTGATGCCTATTCCCAGAATCCGAAAAGGGCAACGGAGAACTCAAAGGCACGATGTTATCCGACACATTGTGAGGGTGCAATCTTGGCCTTGGTGCGTGAAACCCTGTGGTTTGAAAGCTCCAATTCTCAACATAATGAAGCTCTGTGCTCCCTTCAGTAGAAGCAGAAAAACCAATAAACATGAGGTCCTTCAAATAATCGGAGAGGTCGATATCCACACTCAAGAGCGGCAGCTCGGGTTTGAAACTAGAGTAGCTCAAGAACACCTCCACTCTCTTCATATCGTTAGAGTAATCAATCCACGCAGTGATGACGTTCCCGCTCTTCAAATTGATGGCGCTCAACATGGGATTCACAGTCTTGACTGAAATCAGACTGTCGATATCCAATCCCACGTGATTTTCGTCGGGATCATGGAAGAGCAGATCGAGCTTGGTATCGAATTCGACGGCGATGAAGCGGGTCTTGTTGATTGGAGAGGTTCGAGAGGAGTTGACGAGGCCCAAATTGCCGGCGCCGCCGCTACCAGAGGAGGTGTGGTTGTTGGGAGACAAGAAGAATGTCAATCCGTCCCCAAATGACGCCGGGTTGACATTGTCGATGGAGAAGGCGAACCGCGTGGAGAAGGAGGCGGTGACGTTGGTATCCGGGTCGAATAGAGCGATCGGGTAGTTGAAAATAAGAGACCCGGAGCTGGACGACGGGGTCTGGAGCTCGCGGGTGAGGCCCACGACGCCGTTTCGGAGGTAGGAGTCACCGAGGAGAGTGAGGTTGCGGAGGGTGAAGAATGGGAATTCAAGAATGACATTCTGCGATGAGGCGGTGCTGCAATGGAGGTCGCAGAGGATGAAGAAAATCAAGAAAACAAGAAGGTTTCTTGAATTCATGGGAGGGATTCTTTTATTATTTTTTTGTGATTCTTTTATTGTTGTGGGGTTATACATTTGATTTGATATGATTGTTGAAGAAGAGATGAATGAAGAGCGAAGAAATAGTGATGGAGTTCATGGGGGAGGTGGGAAGGAAGGAAGGAATCGTTTTTGGGTGGGAAAATGGGGTTAAACGGTTAAGTTGAAAATGGAGGCGTGGTCGGTTTGGTTAATTAATTTAGTTGATGTCGAATAAAAATGATTCAATATATTATTTATTTCTAGATGATTTAAAACAATTAAAAAAGATGGGAATCTGTTTATAAAGGGACAGGAAAAAAGAGGTAGAAAAAGGACCATATCATGATCATCTGATTTAATATAATAAGTTGATTTGCAACGGTAATATAGGGGCAGTCTAGTCTACCTATGGAAGGGAGCTGGGGGTTGGTCTTAGTGGGTGGGGTCTACCCTTTCCTTTGAACTGAATATAGCGTTTTATTTAATTATTAACATATTATTGTATTATACTCTCTTCGTAATTCGTATTATTGTATTATACTCT
Source organism: Leonotis leonurus (assembly GCA_026898415.1). Lineage (NCBI taxonomy): Eukaryota > Viridiplantae > Streptophyta > Magnoliopsida > Lamiales > Lamiaceae > Leonotis > Leonotis leonurus. The sequence continues at coordinate 299,328 of JAPKLX010000071.1, read as the reverse complement.
CTTCGTAATTTATTTTAATGTAGTGTTTTGATTTTAGATGAAAAAGTGTAGTCAGTAAAGTTTGGATCTTATTTGTTATTATTATTTAATTAAATGTGTGTGATATAAATGGAAAGTTTAAAATGCAACAAACATTGGTGGCCTAAAATAACAAAACGTAACAAACATTGGTGGACAGATGGAGTAATTTGTATTATCCATACTCATTTAGTTTCGTTAAAATTGACTTGTTTGTTTTGAGCACATAAATTAAAGAATGGTGTAAAAGATATAAAGATAGTAAACTCCACAACTTTTAAATAGTTATTTTAACCCCCTCCGCACTTATATTATTAATAACTATAATCTTGTTAGACTTATCACTAACTTTAATTTTCCTCACTCATAACATATTTAATTAATTTATTAATCAATCAACAACTATCCTTGAAAGGGGGAAAAATGACATTATATACAACACGTTAAAATATAATATAGAAGATATTGCATTTAAATAAAAAGAATCTTATTTATAGTTCAAATGACAATTAAGAAATAAGATTTTTAGGATAAAAAATAAACTAAACAAACAAAACATGGATAAATCCAAGCGACCCTTTCTTAAATTAAAGTGATCTTTTCTTAGGCGTTTGCCCCCGATTCAATCGGGGGATCGAAGTTTCACTCACATACATATATTTAATTGATAAATAGTGTGAGATCTATAATTCGTGCGAAACTTAAATGTGTGGGTTTTCATGGATGAAGCGAGTATCTATTACTATATTAAAACAAAACATAAAGTCAGTGACTTATAGTCCACTATTTTTGGTTTTACAATTATATTTTAATTAAGTTAATTTAAATAATATTTTGCTCACGTTTTATATGGACAACAACCACTACATTTCAATCAGTTACTTATAGTTCACTACTTTTGGTTTTACAATTATATTTTAACTAAGTTAATTTAAATGATATGTTGCTCACGTTTTATATGTACATCAGCCACTTCACTCAATTACATATATAGTCCACTATTTTTGGCTTTACAAATATATTTAAATTAAGTTAATTTTAATGATATATTGCCCACATTTTTATATAGACATCAACTACTACATTAACTTGAATTATATTATATTATATATTATAAGATTTGAAAATTAATTTATATATAATTTGGGGGGATCAACATCAACATATATCATAAACAATGATATACCGAAAGAAAACACAACACACTAGAAATCATGGCTCCTTTCTTTAGCTTGATCAAAGATTTGCAACATGAAAAATTAAAGGTTTCGCTCCAATTTAGACTGATCAAGAGCTATATATAAGATTCCATAGATTCAAAATCAAGATGAAGACTACTCATGAGAATTGGTTTTTCATGATAAAGACAGTGAGTATTCATAATGCTATTTTACATTTATTTTGCTTATTGATTGAATATAGATAGAGAAGTGTTCCAAAATATATAACTTTATATATTTTTGTAAATTGGCCTGTTTAATATTTATTTTTTTAATTATTCAATTATACTTTCTAGCTAACATTTATGTTTATTTGTCTTAAATGTTAATTATATTTAATTTATCGAATACCAAAGTTCATAGCGTGTATCGCATTGGGACATGAACTAGTTATTTATAAAAACAAGTCATTGTTAGCAAACCAATTCAAAATTGAAAATAAGTTAATTTTAACTGAACGAATAAAAGGAAGTATTAATTTATTGCTTTGCGAGTTTGATGGCGGAAATTAAATACCCATTAAACTGGATGTCGCATTATCCCATATATAAATTATTATCATGCAGAATTGCTTAGATGAGAAATGTGGAGTAATATGCTTCACCAACTTTGTAATTATTGGAATCTTCAATTTATTATTCCAATTGCTCTTAATTTTAAAATTAATGGTAAAAATTCTCATTTTTGAAAAGTGACAATTTTTAGTGGGACGTGACAACATTTAGCAGAACGGAAGAACTAACTATTTTTTAAAATTAAGAGCATGATTTAACTACCTAGACAATTAATTAATTATGTAATTAACTTTGTGCAGTCTGAAATTGGATATTCTGGTTGACTGATTCCCTATTTAATAAACTAAACCAATATTTTTATGTTAATATAGCACAAAGCTAGTATGAAGTGGAAATAAATAAATGAATTAATTAAAGAAAGTGGGTGATGGGTGTGAATAAAAAATTGGAAAGAAGATAAGTTCAAAAGAAGCCGTTATACTATAGACAATAACTGTGAGCACTGAAATATTTGACCAAGTCTATATACAGTCAATGAATCAATTTCCAGAGCATTTTACTACTCATATTCATACTTTGTATATACATTCATAGTTATAGTTTTCCTACAAGGTAATGAAGGCCTTGATTAATGACAAATATATGAAACCATAGGACTAAAATATATCACTATAATTTGAATAAGAGACATAAGTGTGTGTTTTATATATTAGATATATATGACTAACAAACATATACTATAGCCCACAGTCACTACTTTCGACACACACATACGTGTGTGTCTAGTTGAGACTGGTGATGCAATTTACAAGTTAGTGTTTAAGAAATTCTTAGGCTATGTTTTCTTTGAATCTTAAATTTATCTGTTAAAAATGTGGGATAAAAATATAATTACTCTTTAAATTAGTTCTTTTTTATTCATCTTTTCTATCTAAATTATAAGTTGATCATTATTTTTTTCCTTCATCTCACTCCAAGCATGGATAATATTATCCTTCCAAATTTGGAGTGATAATATTATCCTTGCTTGAAATGACATGAAGGAGAAAAATAATGATTAAATTATAATTTAGATAAGAGAAAGTGAAAAAATGGTAATTAGATTATTATCTCATATTTTTAGGGGATAAAGTTATCCCACAAATAGAACACAATCTTAATTTACTCAGAAAAAATAGGCATAATTATATTGAAGATATATATGGTTAATTTTTGTTTACTTTACCACATTCGAATGGACAAAGAAGACAGTAAATTATGTTTGAAGTGACTTGTTTTTATTTTTGGGTTGAAAAAATATATATATATATATATAATTAATTTAATATTAGTTTATTTTTTAAATAGCAAAATTTTAAAATGCATAAAACTCTCTCAACTTTTACATAGTTCTTTATTCTAGATGAAAAAGAAACAGAACCACGCAAAATACATGTTGATAGCATGAAAATCAGCAACTGCAAGGAGGCTAGGAGTAGGGAATTGTTGTGAAGACATAAAACTATGAGCTCTAGGGACCCTTCCTTGGAAACTGTACAATAATGTTCTTTTCTTATTTTATACTCTTTAATAAAAAAAAATATAGAGTTCTTCGAACACACGGAATTTCATGTAATAGAAGGCTTATTGAATTTTTACCATTAATTTATTCTAATCCATAATTGAAAACTAATAAAAGAATTGTAAGAAAAGGAGTAGATTGAAATCACATGCATTACTCCATAATCAATATAATGGAGCCGTTGCCTTGCAAAAGTAAGAAACTTTCGACGCGCCGAGCCAACTGCAAATGTAGATTATTTTTTGGAAAATATCAAAGTTAGGGGAAAAGTAGAATATTTGAAAAGATAGAGGGCTCACAAAAATCCTTCTGTTCCATTATTCATAACTCTATTTCATCAAAATTATGAGTGTTATTAATTTTTTAATCATAAATAATAAGACGGAGGGAGTACTAGTCATTTTTTGTAGAAGAATAAATTAAAATTTATTAGTGTGTGTTCTAAAAATCTGGATTGTTAGGAGATGTTAGAGTTTGGTTTAGTTTTGAGATGACGTGGCAAATATGGTAGGCTAGATATACAAGCAACACAGTTGCAGATCCATTATAAATACTATCATCTTTGTAAGTTTTGTATACACTTTGAAGAAACAAAGTGTTCTATTTTTTTATCGCCTTCTTCTTTTTGTAGTCTCTTTTTGTAGTCCATCAATGAATTCTTTCAAAATTTAACAAAATACACGCCAAATTAAAGTTAATTAATGTAACCATGTTCAGCGTAAATCTTAATTGGTGCATGTAAATTAGTAATGAACTAGTTTGTGCACCCGTGCTATGCACGGGAATATATAAATTATTTTATTTTATTATTATTTTATATAATAATATAATAATATTTAAATTTTATTTTTACAATCATTCTAATTTTAAAATTAACAAATAAAACGATATTAAAAATCTGAAAAGTTAAATGATAATATAAATTATTACATAATCATAATAATAAGTATTTTTAAATTTTCATATATATTAGTATTAATTTTTTGGATAGTTCATAAACATAATTCTAGCCGTTCTATACGGTTCGATTACAAATCGTGAACTATCTTAAAAACGATTTGGTTCTGATTTTGAATATTCGAAGGAGTTAGGTTCCAAACTACAATCATGAGCACTTCTACTTCTGTAATTTTATAAATTTTAATTAGTTTAAATACTAATAATAATTAATTGATCATATAATAAAATTAACATAGTCATATTTATAAGTGTTATAATTTTTAGTTGTTTGAGCAATTTTTAATTAATATTGATCTACATATAATTTATCTCACAAAGAGTTGATTGTCTAAAAATATCTCTCATTGTGTTAACTAAAAATAAATATGAACGATTCATATTTTTATATTATATTATTTTTTATT